>NW_026844020.1:417500-532500 GCF_029531705.1 Pantherophis guttatus
GGGCTGCCCCGAAGAAGAGGGAGTCAAGCTCTTCTCCAAAGCACCTGAGGGCAGGACAAGAAGCAATGGGTGGAAACTCATCAAGGAGAGAAGCAATTTAGAATTAAGGAGAAATTTCCTGACAGTTAGAACAATTAATCAGTGGAACCACTTGCCACCAGAAGTTGTGGTTCTCCAACACCAGAGGAGGCTGTTAAGTAGAGACTGGACATCCACTTCTCTGGAATGGTATAGGGCAGTAATGGCTAATCTTTTTGTCATCGCGTGCCAAAAGCATGCACATGCGCGTATGAAAGTGTGCGCGCACGCCCGTAATGCCCATAATGCAATGCATGTGTGACCCCTCTCATGCGCCCCACCCCCATGCATGCATGCGCTCTCCTCATGTATGCGCACGCTCCCACCCCGTGAGCCCCACCCCCACGCATGCACGCGCAACCCTCCCATGCTCCCCCACGCCCATGAGTGCACAACCCTCCCATGTTCCCCCAACCCACCCATGTGCACAGTTCCTGAGTGCTCCCCCACTTCCACATGTACGAGCAACCCTCCTGTGCTCGCCCCCCGCGCATGCACACGCGCCACCCCCCGCATGTGTTCCCCCCCAGACCTAAAAATCAGCTGGCCAGTAGGAGGCGCATGTGCATGCAGGGTGGAGCTGAGCTGGAACGACGGCTCACGTGCCATCAGAGAGGGCACTGTGTGCCACCTCTGGCACGCATGCCATAGGTTTGCCATCACGGGTATAGGCTCTTCTGCTCAAATAGGGGGTTGGACAAGTGGTGGGTTTCAAACATTTTTACTACCGGTTCTGTGGGTGTAGCTTGATGGGCGTGTCTGGGTGGGTGTGGCAGGGGAAGGATACTGTAAAATCTCCATTCCCACCCCATTCCAGGGGAAGGATACTGCAAAATCCCTATTCCCACCTCACTCCAGGGGAAGAATGCTGCAAAATCCCCATTCCCACCTCACTCCAGGGGAAGGATACTGCAAAATCCTCATTCCCACCCCACTCCAGGGGAAGGATACTGCAAAATCCCCATTTCCTCTCGATCAGCTGGGACTCGGGAGGCAGAGAATAGATGGGGGTGGGGCCAGTCAGAGGTGGTATTTGCCGATTCTCCGAACTACTCAAAATTTCCGCTACCGGTTCTCCAGAACTGGTCAGAACCTGCTGAAACCCACCACTGGGTTGGACTAGATGATCTCCAAGGTCCCCTCTAACTCTGTTCTTCTGTCCTGTTCAAGATATTCAGAGGATTTGGTCAGTGTGGGAAAGGATTGCATGAGGAAAAAGCCTGGGTTTACAGGTGATAACGTTGATTTACTGACAGGCAGAGCAGAGCCATTTCAAACTTCTTGAACTCTAAAGCACAACATTTCAAGGCAATCTTGTTTTATCGTGTGTGACTTACCTCAGAGACAGGATCTACAATTTTTCTTCTAGCTCTAAAACACCAGTTCAAGAACCGAAGCAGTTTATTTCTGAATAGCAAGCACTTTAATTCAAGAGCATCTAAAGCAAAAGGGACGACTCGGGAGTAAGGCCAGGAGATGATTGGCCCCTCCCAGAAGGCTTAAAAGAGAAACAAAGGCACTTGGGCCTTTTGCAGGAAAGCAACGTTGCTAACTCTGTTTCCAGTCGGCATCTCTTGTTTGCTTCTGAACTTCATGGGGCTTTGCCAAGTAAAGCCTTTGGCAGGGTGTCAAAGAAGATAAAGGTTGGTGATTATCCTGAAGGACTTGTTTTGCAACTAATTGGGACTCACCTGGGAATGAACGCAATTCTCAGCTGTTAGAATAAAATAGGTTTGTTTGGGACTAATTGTGTCTTGTAATTATTCAGTCACAACAAGTAGAGGGTTGAACTAGAAGACCTCCAAGGTCCCTTCCACCTCTACGATTCTGTATTTTGGTGAAAGATTGTTCAGAATATTAAAAGTTTAGGCCTAATTCCCGTTCTCTTTCTTCGATGTTGCAGCACAAAGGCTGAACAAATCCATCCTTGATTTCTTGGTGTTATCTGTTATCTGAAGTTTATACACTCTACTTCTGCACCCTTTTCCTGAAACACAAAACAACATTTGGCGTGAAGCTGTTCAAAGCATCGTATTTTTACACACACACCCCCACCCAAAATCTTTACATCTGGTGGCAAAAATAAATAAATAAATAAATAGATCCAGATGGCAACAAAAATGTTTATTTACGGCAATAAAAGTTAAGCTTCTAATCCAGGCGATGTTAATGATTTGGGAGATGAAAGTCATTCGTTTGACAGGTGAGACCCCCCCCCCCAAATAAGCATCTTTTCATTTCTGCTTATCATATATTTACATGAGTAACATGGCAGGGCAATTTGAAATGCCCTCATTTTGCATTTCAAGGAACTAGATTCCTCATTTTTAGGATGAAAAAAAAGGAATGCTCCTTTTCAAATTAAACAGGAAGCAACTAATTTTACTCACCCCCTTCTCCCATTTGGCTTTGATGGAGATCTATTTTAAAGGCGAAAGACAACTTTAATTTAATCTCTCCTTGGTTTAAATGCTGGTTTTCCTTTAGCGTTGCATGT
This sequence comes from Pantherophis guttatus, assembly GCF_029531705.1. The sequence goes on from NW_026844020.1 coordinate 420,076, forward strand.
CCAAACAGCAATCGTTGTTTATGAAAAAGAGATAATGGGCAGTGGTAAAATTCATTTTTTTTTAACTACCAATTCTGTGGGCGTGGCTTGATGGGCGTGGTGTGGCTTGGTGGGCGTGGCAGGAGAAGGATACTGCAAAATCTCCATTCCCACCCCACTCCAGTGAAAGGATACTGCAAAATCCCCATTCCCTCCCCACTCTGGGACCAGCCAGAGGTGGTATTTGCCGATTCTCCAAACTACTGAAAATTTCCGCTACTGGTTCTCTAGAACCTGTCTGGATTTCACCCCTGATAATGGGGTTTCATGAAACATAACATGCAACGGATGAGACCATGTGCGCATAAGGACCAATTCTATTTGAGAAACAGTGGGCTTAGCAAGGAGCGTATAAATGTATTAATAAAATAACAATACATAATGTAATGTTATCCTATAAAAGTATTGATTGTGCATTTATGCAGGCAACTTATTTCTCCTTGTGGATTTTATGCAGTTTATGGTAATTAAAATAGCAATAACAAATGAATAGTATTTTTTTAAAAAAAACCTTCAATAATAATATATCATATTTTTCGGAGTATAAGATGCTCCGAACTATAAGACACACCTATCTTTTTGGGGGAGGAAAACAAGAAAAAAAATCTGCCTCCCAGCAATTTGTCTCATTGCAGCAAGCAGCAAACATCCTACTTTAGTTTCAGCCTGATTAGCACAAGAAAAAAAAAATCTGCCTCCCAGCAATTTGCCTCCTTGCAGCAAACAGCGGAGGCCCACATGGCAATACGCAATGGCAATCCCTGTAGCCTGAAACAGCTGAGGGTCAGGAGGCCGATCCGACCTACAATCAACTGCTTTTGCTAAATCAGGCTGTGCGGAAGCTGAAACAGGCTGTTTGCTGTAAGGAGGTAAATTGCTGGGAGGCAGAGGCCAAAGGGTGGGGGCCGGCAAATTTATATTTCACTGATAAAGAAATAAAGGAGACTAGTATAGATCTATTTCAAGCTATTTAGTTCTCATCAGCTAGCCATACCCTTACTTGGATTTGAACTTGGGCTGCCTGCATGTTAGGCAGTTATATTAACCTCTGAGCCACAAGTTCTCCTCCCTTCATCAGCTTGAGCCAGGGGAAAGATTAAGTCTTTTTCTATCGAGACACCAGTTTTATTTCACCCCTGGCTATATTTCTGTATAACGTTTTCTGACAATCGTGCCCGTTTAGCAAACTATCAACTGTTAGGCTTTTTTACCTCAACCATTTGCATACTTTTGACCTGTTATTTGGTGGGTAACAAAAAGACTGAGGTGAGAAAAAGGTTCCTTCTCATAAACATTGTCACAAGCAATTATCATTAGTTTTCTGGAGGTGATTAAATGTGGGGGGGGGTTCCCCCCTACTCCTGGCTTTTATTTTGTAAATATAGTTTTTCTACTGTCTCTTTAATGACACCTGGGGAAAAGTGATAATTGAAAAAAAACAAATTAAGAGGTTTATAACGGAGAAAATGAAATTTCCTGTCATTCCACCAATGTGAGCTGAACATTAATAAGGTGCATCCACATTTTCAAGCTATTGTAATCACCTGGATGGAGTAATGACGGTTTAGACTCCCATTAGTAGAAGCAAGGAGCAGAAATGAACGAGAAAGCAATGCTATTTTTTCTGGGTGGGTCTGTGTGTGTTGCGGAAAACAAATTGGCTGATTTCAATCAATGTTCATGCAACCGTCGCCAGAACATTGCCAATATTATTCCTCAGCTGAAGAAGGAAATTCTCATCAAAATTCTCTTCAATGAAAAGAAGAATTAGGGGTGACATGATAGCAGTGTTCCAATATCTAAGGGGGCTGCCACAAAGAAGAGGGGAGTCAATCTATTCTCCAAACCACCTGAAGGAAGGGAAGGGAAGGGACCTTGGAGGTCTTCTAGTCCAACTCCCTGCTTAGGCAGGAAACCCGACACCACTTCAGACAAATGGTTGTCCAATCTCTTCTCAAAAACTTCCAGTGTTGGAACATTCGCAACTTCTGGAGGCAAGTTGTTCCACTGATGAATTGTTCTCACTGTCAGGAAATTTCTTCTTAGTTCTAGGTTGCTTCTCTTCTTGGTTAGTGTCCATCCATGGCTTCTTGGAGGTGCTTTGGAGAACAGATTGACTCCCTCTTCTTTGTGGTTTAGATATTGGAACAATGCTACCATGTCTCCCCAGTCCTTCTTTTCATTAAACCAGATATACCCAGTTCCTGCAACCGTTCTTCATATATTTTAGCCTCCAGTCCCCTAATCATCTTTGTTGCTCTTCTCTGCACTCTTTCCAGAGTCTCAACCTCTTTTTTACACCGTAAAAACCAAATGCAGTATTCCAAGTGTGGCCTTACCAAGGCATTATAAACTGGACTTTTTGATTTGTCTTTGAAGACGTTTCACTTCTCATCCAAGAAGCTTCTTCAGCTCTGACTGGATGGTGGGGAATGGAAGCAGTCAGAGCTGAAGAAGCTTCCTGGATGAGAAGCGAAATGTCTTCAAAGAAAAAAACCCAGAATGTCCAGTTGCCTCTTGAAAAGGCACCTTTGGGACAACCACGACCTGGATGACTGAGAATCTCCATAGATTTCCTTCAGGTGCTTTGGAGAATAGCGTGACTCCCTCTTCTTTGTGGCAGCCCCTGCTAGAAGTTAGATAAAGGTCCACTGAATTCAAGGGAAGTTGGACTTAATACGCTTGTGGCTACATAGGGATTCTTGGCCAATCCCTCCTTTAACTTCAGGTTTTGCCACACCTTCTCCTACACCAACCTGATTCTTCTGGCTTTTCTATAGCCATGAGTTAGATAAGGAGATGGTTCTGCTCCATCATTCTGTTATTTCCATGCTTTGATTTCCACACCATGAGTATTTCAAAGGAATTCCTCCAAGCCAGCTTCTGTTTGAAGATCACATCTCCATGTGATGCTCAAAAGCTACTACTTTAAGGAAGTTCAAGATCTTGATCAGACAATTAATTTCAAGTCTATGAGCGGGAAATTCCATCTACAGTAGGGGCCAAAATTGTGGAAACCTTTTGGGAAAAGTGTATTTTTGAGGTTTGATGGCTAATAACACCAGGTTTTTTTTTTGGAGTTCCAAGATATAAGAGCCACAGTGGCACAGTGGTTAGAGTGCAGTACTGTAGACTTCTTCTGCTGATCACCGGGTGCCAGTAGTTTGGCAGATCGAATCACACCAGGTTCAAAGTTGACTCGGCCTTCCATCCTTCCGAGGTGGGTAAAATGAGGACCCAGATTATTGGGGGGCAATAGGCTGACTCTGTAAACGACTTAGAGAGGGCTGTAAAGCACTATGAAGAAGTATATACGTCTAAGGGCTATTGCTATTGCTATTGCTATAGAATAGGATAGGATAGGATAGGATAGGATAGGATAGGATAGGATAGGATAGGATAGGATAGGATAGAATTTTTTATTGGCCAAGTGTGATTAGACACACAAGGAATTTGTCTTGGTGCATATAATCCTATTCCACTGCTGGAATGGCCTGGGAATAGTCCAGACCTTAACCCAATGAAAATCTATGGAACCGACTAAAGAAACTTGTTAGTCAGAAGTGACCCAGCAATAAAATTAACCCAGTTAATAGAAGCAATCCTTCAATCTTGGTTTCACATTAGAACAGCTGCAGAATTAAAAGACTTGGTTCACTCCATGGGAAGACGTTGTAATGCCTTCATTCATGCTAAAGGTTACCCAACTAAGTATTAACTGACATGGTGATAATTTTTGTACATCTCATTTTTTCTACCTTTTTCTCTTTTCTTCTTTCTCCTGTAACTGCTATTCTAACAGCAAATCCTTCATAAAAGTTATTGCATTACATTCCTGATTAAATTATCTTTCCATTGATATATAATTTTATGGTACTACTCCCCCCCCCAAAAAAGTGATGTTATTCGCTAGTTTTAGGAAATACACTTTTCCCAAAAGGTTTCCACAATTTTGGCCACTACTGTACATGAGATTTTCTAGGTGATGACCATATCTCATCAATCATAGAGTCATCCAGCAGGACTTAGGAAGGCCTTCCCTTTTTAATAATGTTCTGTTCAGCATCAACTCCATTTATATCTCAGAAATCATATGTAACATTGATATACATGTTTCATTTCGAAAGGTTTAATTATTTTAGTCATTACCATGTAAACAGCGTTCATCGCCTATTGTAAAAATGCCACTTTACCTGGCTGTTATTTATGTTCTTTAATATAGTAAAACAATTAACAGCGATAATTAAACATTAGAAACAAGCGTTCTTGCTGTCATGGATAATATATGGAGCTGAAGGTTGGGCTGTTGGCATTCTATGAACTGGCTTCTGCTCTTGCAGATGTTTCATTACCAGCCTAGGTAACAACATCAAGAGCCTGGGAGAGAATGGAGTTTCTTGGCTGTGTACATGTGGCAGGTTATACAATCAAGCAGTCTTGTTGGGATAGCAGCAAATAAACAAGGAAAAAGGACCAGATAAACAAGAAAGAAAAACCAAAAATGAAACTTCAAAAAAAAGTTTCTTTGTTTTCCCTTCCAGAAACAAAGGAAGGAAGGAAGGAAGGAAGGAAGGAAGGAAGGAAGGAAGGAAGGAAGGAGAGGAGAGGAGAGGAGAGGAGAGGAGAGGAGAGGAGAGGAGAGGAGAGGAGAGGAGAGGAGAGGAGAGGAAAGGAAAGGAAAGAGGGAGGGAGGGCAGGAGGAAGGAAGGAAGAAAGAAAGAGGGAGGGGAAGAGAGGGAGGAAAGCAAGGAAGAAAGACAAAGTGAGAGAGGAAAGGAAGAAACAGCGAAGGAAGAAATGGAAGAAAGAAGAGAAAGAAAGAAAGAAAGAAAGGGAGAGGAAGAAAGAAAGAAAGAAAGAAAGAAAGAAAGAAAGAAAGAAAGGGAGAGGAAGAGAGGGAGGAAAGCAAGGAAGAAAGACAAAGTGAGAGAGGAAAGGAAGAAACAGAGAAGGGAGAAATGGAGGAAAGAAGAGAAAGAAAGAAAGAAAGAGGGAGAGGAAGAGAGGGAGGAAAGTAAGGAAGAAAGACAAAGTGAGAGAGAAAGGGAAGAAACAGAGAAGGGAGAAATGGAGGAAAGAAGAGAAAGAAAGAAAGTGTGTGGTGTGAGAGAGAGAAAGGAAAGAAAGAAGGAAGGAAGGAAGGAAGGAAGGAAGGAAGGAAGGAAGAAAGAAAGAAAGAAAGAAAGAAAGAAAGAAAGAAAGAACGAACAATTAAGGAAGAAATGATACCTTAATCAACATTGTCATTTAATTTTTTTAACTTTATTAAACTGTTTATCCCATTGCCATTTTCCTCCTGCTTTGAAGATCTGATTCATAAGCAATCTGTTATGAGCTGTTAAAATTTCGTATTAGTTACATGCAGAAGTCCAAAATTATATTCCGTTTTTTTGTTTTAAAAAACAACAACACAGTGATACATTCGACCCAGGATTTCAAGTACTGAGACATTTAAAATGTGTTGTTTTGTCTGACACAGGCACCATTTATCTGATCTTTTTGAAACCTCAAGGATATGATGCCCTTTACATACAAACTGCCAATCATTCACTGTTTCATTGGCGACATACAGAAAGCGAAAATCTGGCTGTATGTTATATTGAAAACAAGCTCAGGTTTATTGGATGTCACTTTGCTTTGAGCTGCCTCTAAAATGGGGACTCTTTGTTGAATCTAACTGGCATGTGGGGGATAATATTTCTTGGCTTGTGAATTTGAACTGTAATAGTCTGGGAAGCAGAAGACAGAATTAGCTTCTGCTGAAACTGACATGAACTTTATCAGTTGCCAACCCGTTTTGAAACAACTTCCATACAGGATTTGGGCTCCCCACCCCCCCTCCCCAAATTTTCTTGAAAATTGGTAGAGATTGGTCAAAGCGATCATTTGAGTTATTGGAGGTGAAGATGCATTTCCCATCGGAAGAACAAAAATTCTTATTTCTGAAAATCAATCTGCAGTGCCAAAATGAATAAATGTTCTAATTATCCAACAGCGGTTGGGGGAAAAAAATTGAAATAATTGAAATTGAAATAATTTTACTGGAAGAATAAAGAGGAAATGGGGAAGGTAAGAGGTCGTGGTGCATCCGGAACAATCTGGAACTGAACACACTCAAAACTGTAGAAATGGTGGTGAAACCCTCCCATACTACCACCACTTATAATACTAGACAACACAGTATCAACAGTAGAGGCCTTCAAATTTCTATGAGCGGAGAAATTTCTGTGAGTGGATCATTGTGAGGTTCTTGGTTCCTTGCATCTGGCATTGTCTGTCTGTCTGTCTGTCTGTCTGTCTGTCTGTCTGTCTGTCTGTCTGTCTATCTATCTATCTATCTATCTATCTATCTATCTATCTATCTATCTATCTATCTATCATCATTATCTGCCTGCCTGCCTGCCTGCCTGCCTGCCTACCTACCTACCTACCTATCATCTTTCTGTCTATCTATCTATCTATCTATCTATCTATCTATCTATCTATCTATCTATTTATCTATCTTTTTCTCATAGTGCAACTGGAACAATCTGGAACTGAACACACTCAAAACTGTAGAAATGGTGGTAGACTTTAGGAGAAACCCTTCCATACTTCCACCTCTCACAATACTAGACAACACAGTATCAACAGTAGAGGCCTTCAAATTTCTAGGTTCTACCATATCTCAAGACCTAAAATGGACACCCAACATCAAAAACGTCATCAAAAAAGCACAACAAAGAATGTTCTTTCTGAGCCAACTCATAAAGCTCAAACTGCCCAAAAAGCTGCTGATCCAATTCTACAGAGGAATTATTGAGACTGTCATCTGCACCTCTATAATTGTCTGGTTTGGCTCTGCAACCCAACAAGACAGACACAGACTTCAGAGGATCATTAGAACTGCGGAAAAAACAATGGCTACCAACCTGCCTTCCATTGAGGACCTGTATACTGCAGGAGTCAAAAAGAGGGCTGTGAAAATATCTACAGACCCCTCACATCCTGGACATAAATTGTTTCAACTCCTACCCTCAAAACGACGCTATAGAGCACTGCGCACCAGAACAACTAGACACAAGAACAGTTTTTTCCCGAATGCTATCACTCTGCTAAACAAGTCATTCCCTCAAAATAATTGTCAAACTATTTACTAAGTCTGCACTACTATTAATCTTCTCATTGTTCCTATCACCCATCTCCTCCCACTTATGACTGTAACCTTGTTGCTGGTATCTTTAAGATTTATATTGACTGTTTCTCTATGACTATCATTAAGTGTTGTACCTTATGTTTCTTGACGAATGTATCTTTTCTTTTATATACTCCAAGAACGTATGTATCAAGACAAATCCCTTGTGTGTCCAATCACACTTGGCCAATAAAGAATTCTATTCTGTTCTGTTCTGTTCTGTTCTGTTCTGTTCTGTTCTGTTCTGTTCAAGAGGAAGCTTTGTCTGAATTCTGTGTGGAATAGATGGTTACTTTATGATGTGATCAACAAAGGAACGAAGAGACTGGAAAACAGTTCAGATTCTGTAGTAACCAGAAAAAAGGCAGGGAAACAACAGGGACAAAAATGATTCCTTCCTTTTATATCAAGAGCCCAATGAAGGGGAAGGGGAAAATGGAGAAGGAGAATTAGGAAGAGGAAGAGAGAAGGAGGCAGAGGGAGAAGGAGAGGGAGGAGAAGGAGGAGAAGGGGAAGTGTCAACCCTGAAGCTGATCTAACTGAGGCCATTTTGAGGCTTCAGTGTAGCCACACTGGAGCTGAGGGATAGGGAGTGGGCAATAGAGATAGCTGGGATTTTGTATCCAAAACAAAATACTTTCTCCTGGGAACCAAGGACATTCCTACAGGTGGCCAGAGAGAGGAGGAGGAGTGAAGTTACTAAGCAACTGGACGGCATCTTGATTGAACCATGTGACTGATTGGGAAAGGGGAAATTTTTTTACTTTTAATTAGGTGAAAACCGTGGGAACACTCAGAGTTGGTTGTCACCAGCCTGTGCCAATATGATATATCCAAATAAAACTATTCTTTGAGGAATCTACCTGCCTTGGAGTTCTATTTGTTATGGGTGCATTATTTGGAATCCTGAAGAGAAGGAATCCTAACAAAGAAGGAGAATTAGGAAGAGGAAGAGAGACAGAGGAGGAGGGGAGGGAAGAGGAGGAGGAAAAGGGGAAGGTATGGAGAAGGAGAATTAGGAAGAGGAAGAGAGACAGAGGAGGAGGGGAGGGAAGAGGAGGAGGAAAAGGGGAAGGGATGGAGAAGGAGAATTAGGAAGAGGAAGAGAGAAGGAGAAGATGGAGGGGAGGGAAAGGGAGGAGAGAGAAGCAGGAGGAGGAGGAGAAGAGGAAGAGACAGTAAAGGAGAATTAGGAAGAGGAAGAGAGAAGAAGAAGGGAAGGAGAAGAGACAGAGAAGGAATAGAAGGAGAAGCACAAGGGATGGAAAAGGAGGAGAATGAGGAGAGGAGGAGGAGGAGGAGAATGAGGAAGAGGAAGAAGAAGAAAAGGAGAAGATTTGTATTGAGTCTTCCCAAACAGTCCTTTATTTTCCCAATAAAATCGATTATAGAATAACTTTTTCTTTGCTGCTCCCTAAGGTTCTTGATAGGCTCCAGGGAAACTGGATAATTCTTCATATACTGTATGATTTTTTCTCTCTCTCTGAACATTGAGGAGGGCCATCCAGGTGTATCTAGTGCTTTGTATCTAAATCCATAGACCTCTCAATACCAGTTCAGGTGGAAACACAGTTGGGAGGTCCCCATAACATAACTGATGAGTCTTGCCTTCCGAAAATCCCAGTGGCCTTTATGGCAACAGATTCACGAATTGGAAAAGCTTTGGTACGATCAACACTAGATCTCCATATAGTCCGGGATGATAAGCAACAAAGAAGGTGAAAAAGTCAGGAAATCATGGTTTATAAGGAAGGTCTTAAGTACAGGTAATCCTCGATTTATAACAGTTCATTTAGTGACCATTCGAAGCTAAAACGGCCCTGAAAAAAGTGACTTACGACCGTTTTTTCGCCTTTACAGCATCGCGTGATCAAAATTCGGACGCTGGGCAATCGGTTCGTATTTATGATGGCTGCAGGGTCCTGAGATCGTGTGATTCCCCTTTTGTGACCTTCTAATAAGTAAAGTCAATGGGGAAGCCAGATTCACTTAACGACTGAGTTACTTACTTAACGACTACCGTGATAACAATCGGGGCAGGGAAGGCCGCAGAATGGAGCAAAACTCACTTAGAAACTGTCTCTCTTAGCAATGGGGATGTTGGGCTCCGTTGTGGCCATAAGTCGAGGACTATCTGCATTCAGGGGACTTAAGAACAAAGCTCAGGAAGTAGCTGATTTTTTACCAACCATTCAGCAATGAGAAAAGTGATGCATTTCACGTATCGATTCAAAATCCCATTTCTCTGTTTTATAGCTTAATCATCAATATTCTGCCCATGCCGGTTTGGTAGCCTTAGAAATCATTTCACGTCGTCTGTCCTCGATCCATTTATTCAGAAGAAAGCCCCATTAATGGGATTTATTTCTCAGGAAGTATACTTATGATAGATTATTTCTTTTAATTGGATTTTTCTCCGCGCATTGTTTGTTTTCGCAGCTGTCCTTCCTGACATGCTTTTTTTTTTTCTTCAACACAATGCATAACAAAAAACAAAAAAGAAAGAGAAGAAGGTGAAGAAGAAGAAGGAGAAGGAGAAGAAGAGAAAAAGAAAGTGAAGAAGGTGAAGAAGAAGCAGAAGAAGAAGCAGAAGAAGAAGAAGAAGAAGAAGAAGAAGAAGAAGAAGAAGAAGAAGAAGAAGAAGAAGAAGAAGAAGAAGGAGAAGGAAGGAGGAGGAGGAGGGAAGAAGAAGAGGAGGAGGAGGAGGAGGAGGAGGAGGAGGAGGAGGAGGGGGAGGACGAGGATGAGGAGGAAGAAGAAGAAGAGAGGAGGAGGAGGAGGAAGAAGAGGAGGAGCATCGAGCTGAAAAAGGTTGAGATGAACCAAAGATTGTATGAAATTTTTTCATATATCTTATTTTCAGATATTTTGTGAGGATAAATGCTTTTCGGGTAAAGAAATAGGTGGTCCTTGATGCTCTCTGGGCCTTTCCTGAACTATTGTCTAAGATGGAACAATGACTCCTGCCTTGGGCCATTCTAGACTGTTCTAGATTACTGGATTTAATAAAACAATCTTACCGCTTTTCCCAAAACGTAACTCTTCAGTTGGGTTAAATCTCTCCCTTGGTTCAAAACTGAGCTATTATAGCTTTCGATGGGTCTTTTGTAAAACCGGTTAATCATTTTTCAAAAGTCTTTGCAAAACTGGTTAATCGTTTTTTTTTAAAGCCACTAAAAGAATGGCTCCCATCATTCATCACAGCAATGAATTCCACAAATAGCTTGCTGACCACCAAATTCGCTTTTGACCTCCACTGGATGCTTAGAGGTTGTCCTATTAATGGAGGGACAAACCCAAATTTCGGCTGTTGGAAGAACTAATAGTTGAGGTGACAGATTGAGTGTTCTTTTTCCTCAGCTAAATTCTCTACCTGTCTGGAGTTTCTGAGTCACCTCTAATTTATGGGCCCTTCCCGTTATGTAAGACGCTCATACTACGTCTTGCATGATCTATTTGTACCCATATTGTACCTGGTGAAAGAATAAGGGACAATGTAAAAGAAACCCCAAAACTTCTAATCCAACTTTGATATCCACACTCTGCTCTTCCAAGTCCTATTCTTGGTCTTCTGTTGGCTTATTCTTCACAACTGGCTATTTTATTTCCTCATGAGTAAACTCCTTTTTCTGAGGAGACCTATCACAAGATGATTTGTGAGAAGGTAGGTTTGTTTGTTTTTTTTCTTCTTCTTCGACAGCATCTCTGAAACTCAAACTAGATCAGAATAGAGCTGGAAGGGACCTTGGAGGTCTTCTAGTCCAGCCCCCCGCTCAAGCAGGAGATCCTATACCATTTCAGACAAGTGACTGTCCAGTCTCTTCTTAGAAACCTCCAGTGAAAAGGAACCCACAACTTCTGAAGGCAAGCTGTGGTGATTTTATATCCTTCTAAAGCTCTGAAAGTTCTGGAGATGATTTGTGTTAAATCCTGACAGGAAAAGAGAGGCAGGACGATCGTAGTGAAGTAAAACAACCATTTATTTCAGGCAACAGGAACAACAACAAAAATAACTACAAACTGAGAATTGCCCGAGGCCGCAGCTCCTTTTATAGGGAGCTGTCCAGCCTGTCAGCCACTGACACTTGTTCATTTTCCTGCTGTAGAAAATGAACCAATGAGTGACAGCTGATGTAAGTCTCACTCCTACTTGCATATTCAACGGTTTGGTCAATGGGTTGGATTAGGACATCCCTCAAATTAGACACATTCATTCTTTTATTTGAGTACTGTTCAAACCTGTATGTAGTGCAACCTCTTTTTGCCAATTTTAAATTTGTAGTCTATAAGGCACTGCGTGTCAAAACAACCAGACACAAAGACACTCTCCCCCACCCCCCATGTTATCACTCTGCTAAACAACTAATTTCCACTGTCTATTCCCTAGGACAGGGGTTTGCACCCTTAAACACTCAAAGAGTCATTTGGACCCGTTTCCCACAGAAAAGAAAACACCGGGAGCCACAAAACCCTTCCCGTGTCTGACTATTTCTTGAGCGGCCACAAAACTAGCATATGTAGTTGAATTAAACATTCTGTTTTCTTCTGAAACTTTTCTTTTCTTGGATTTATCCATGGTTGGCCTACCGGGGGTTGAAAAGCTCAATAAATTGCGTGTCAGTGGGTGTCGCACATTGGCGGTTGTGACACATATTTTGAGTGACAGGGAGCCGCAGCAGAGGGGTGAAAGAGCCACATGCGGCTCCAGAGCCGCAAGTTGCTGACCCCTGCCCTAGGATGTCAAACCACAACCTAGCAGGGCTGAATTTATTTTATTTATTTATTTATTATATTTCTATACCACCTTTCTCCCGTAGGACTCAAGGCGGTGTACAGTCAAGAAAAATATAGATACACAAAACATCATAAAATTGCTAATTAAAATTATTATTATAACATAGTTTGGCCCAATTAAATAGAACCTAAAATTAGATAACATTTTAAAAACAGTCACATGTTCATATGTTTAGCCCCGCCTGTTGGAACATCAGGGTTTTGAGGGCACGGCGGAAAGCACGGAGATCAGGGATATTCCGTATCTCCGGGGGCAGTTCATTCCAAAGGGTTGGAGCCCCCACAGAGAAGGCCCTCCCCCTGGGAGTCGCCAGTCGGCATAATTTGACTGACAGTACCCTGAGTAGTCCCTCCCTGTGAGAACGAACTGGTCGGTGGGAGGCTATTGGTGGCAAAAGACGGTCTCGTAGGTACCCAGGTCCTAAGTAATAAGAATTACCTATTATCCTTCTCATCTTTTCATCTTTCCTATTTCCTTAGCATCTTATGACTATAACTTTGTTGTTTGCACCTCATGATTTATATTGATTGCCTTTATTTAGTATCCTATTGTAATTAATGTTGTTTGCTTATTTAGTATCCTGTGTAGCCTATGACCATCACTGAGTTTGCCTCTTATGATTTATGAGGATTGTATTTTACAATTATGATCATGATTTATCACTTGTTGCTTGTAGGTACACTGAGAGCTTATGCACAGGAGACAAATTCCTTGTGTGTCTAATCACACTTGGCCAATAAATAATTATCCCTCTAGTCAGGGCCTACCAGATGATTGAGTCCAAATTCTCCTGTAATGAGAATTCAGTGCTCAGATCTCTGAACAAGGAAAAAGAAAAGCAGGAACGAACGAATACCAAATTGTCCTGAAACGTGGCATTATGTTTAATGAGCTCTCCCTTAGATGCAGTTCTGTCTTCCACCAGGAGTTGATATAATCTGGATGTAGCCGGGACATAAGTAACATCTGCTCTCGGGCATTAAAACAGCAGGACTGAAATATATCTTCAACCTCCCGGTTAATCTGCAATAATGAGGGACTAATATTAGAAGTTGCATTCATTATCTTTCCCTCAGCAAATGTACCATGGTGGAAGGGACAGATACTACGATTAATGTCGTCTTCTTTAAATGGTCTCTTTGTAACAGTAACAGAGTTGGAAGGGACCTTGGAGGTCATCTAGTCCGACCTTTTGCTCACGCAGGAGACCTGTACTAGGGATCCAAACAGCCAAACTGCCGACCTTTCTGATCGACAAGCTCAGGGTCTTAGCCACTGAGCCACCTAGCCAGGTAATCTTCACTAAGTTATTTCCCTAAAGGGAGATATGGAGAAACATGTTCTTGGAGACAGAAAGCAGCCCTCACCTTCCTTAATAGCCCTCAGCAGATGTCAGCACTTAAGAGATAAAGAGTTTATTGAAAGAAGCCAAGTATCTAGGTAGCTAGTATCTAGGGTGTGCATAAGTGCACCAGCGTGCCTACCATCCCTGTCCTAATATTCCTTTTTACTTACTCTTTTCATGTATTCAGATTATGTTTATACTTTTACCTGTTATCTATTTTCTTACTTCTTCATAGGTTTTATGTGTGTTTTTCCTCTAGCCAGGTTTTTCCTATGTAACCAAGGTTTTTCTGCAGCCCTAGTTCAGTGGAATCACATCCACTCGATTCTGGGCTTTTTTTCTTTCTGGCAGCCAGCAAGTTCTTGCTGCCAGGTGAGAGATTTATATAGATCTATTTCTGGCTCGTTAGCCATCATCAGTAAGCCACACCCACATCTCATGTATCCTCCCTGTAAAGGTACAGTATCTATTTTCTTACTTCTTCGTAGGTTTTATGTGTGTTTTTCCTCTAGCCAGGTTTTTCCTATGTAACCAAGGTTTTTCTGTTTTACCTGTTATCTTATATATGCTTGACAAATAAACCTATGATTATGATTAGCTCTATTCATAGGCAAAGCAAATACTGCAGGCAGAAATCCATTCAAGACAGGATATTTCGAAATTCCCTGCAGCAAGATCAGAACAAAGGTAGGATTAGCCATCAGCCACAATAGGAAATGCTCAATACCCTTTCAGTTGCACCCCTCCCAGCAACCAAACCTGGGAGCTCAGACAACCTATAGAGCCCGCTATGACCCCTACATAACCCCTACATGAAGTCTGACAACAGTCAATAGAATATATGCTCTTGCACAGGAACAGGAAGCTCAAGTGCAAAGCCCAAGAGAAGGTATAAAAAAAACCTCACTCTCAACTCCATGTGGTCAGTTGCCCAGAGTCACATGTGGTTCTGCTTCATCAATAAACCATCTTTCCAAACTGCCTCCATTTTGTCTTTCTCCTGGCTTGGAACTGAATGAGATGGATATTTCTTCCCACAGCTCCGACACTGGAGAATTTTAAGAAAAGACTGGACAAACATTTCTCTGAAATGGTATAGGGCAGAGGTCCTCAATCCCAGTCCATGGACCAGTACTGGGCCGCAGCATGCCAGAAACTGGGCAGGTGAAGCCCCATCCGCAGGATGCAGGCAGCACATGAAACCATGGCCCCTCTGGTCCACAGAAAAAACTCTCCCCATGGAACTGGTCCCTAGTGCCCAAAAGGCTGGTATAGGGGTTGAGCAGGGTGTTGGACTAGAAGAACTCCAAGGTCCTTTTTGGTTCTGTTATTCTATATTCTGAGGTACTCTCTCCTATATAACTGTAAACTGCATTAGCTACCAAACCTATGAGATGCCTCCCTTTCACCCCTGCTGAATTATTCAAAGTACCCTGAACTGACCTTATACAACATCAATCGGCACACTGTGTGCAGTCCCAAAACTATTTGGACACCATCGGCATTGACAAAATCACCACCAGTCAATTACAAAAGGCAGCCCTATTCAGGACAGCTTACATCCCTCAACAATACTTTTAACACCTTCAAACAACAACATCTGCTTATTCCAGGTCATTGAGAAGGACTCTGTGGATAAAAATAATGACCCATCGTTATCATCATCATCCTCTTAGGCACATGGATGAATATTTGCTTTTGGCAATAAAATAAAAAAAAATGAACAAAGAAAAACTGGGTGGCCGAAGTTTCACCCCATGCTAGCTCAGATACTCAGCGTCTCTCGTAAGCAAGGAAGAGTTAAAGAATCAGCAAAATTTAGCCATGATGGATTTGCCATTTTCTCCTTCTGCGGAACAATGGGATGTTTAATCTTTCTGAAGATGTTATTCCCATATCACCAGCGATGAATTCCCAGCCTGGTTCAAAAACAGTTTTTTGGAGTTCAGAAAGGTGTAATTGAGGCACATGCTCTCCTATATCCTGGGGTCACGAAAGTCAGAGAGGTGATTATCAAAGTCCCAGTTTCATAGATGTTTTTTTCTTCCTTCAATTAAGAAGAGGCAACTGCTCTTGACTTCCAAAACTTGTCCAATCAGAATTATTTATTTTTTTTCCCCCCAGCAGACATGTGGCAGAATCCATGCAGAAGCAATTTGCTACGGCACATCCCTCAAATCTATCTCCTCCAGTATCAGGTTTTCAAGATATCAGGTTTTCAAGATATTTCCCAGTTTGCTTGATAGGCAACAATTAACCTCTCATCCCCCAAGCTCACCCACACATTCCATTGGTAGTTTCTGATAAACCAGCCAAAACTGATTAATTAATTCATTAATTAATCGTTCAGTAGCAGTGATAATTTAAGAAAATAAGGTGTCTGACTTTCTTCTGGTTGTACTTTTCTCAAAAAAAACTGAGAACCACCAACCGTAACATACACATGTAACATAAAATCATAGGATCATAGGGCTGGGCCTGGAAGAGACTTTGGAAGTCTTCTCCTGCTCAAGGAGGAGATCCTATACCATTTCAGACAAGTGGCTGTCCAGTCTCTTAAAAACCTCCAATAATAATAATAATAATAATAATAATAATAATAATAATAATAACAACAACAACAACAACAACAACAACAACAACAACAACAACACAACTGACATAACAATAGTTGAAAAGAAAAAAGTATGGTTCATTGACATTGCAATACCTGGTGATGCACGGATTGAAGATAAGCAGCAAGAAAAAATCACAAAGTACCGGGACTTGCAAATTGAAGTTGAGCGACTGTGGAAAAAGAAATCGTGTGTTGTCCCGATTGTAACTGGAGCCCTTGGAGCAATACCCAAAGGGCTACCCCGCTATGTAGAAATTCTAAATTTGCCGGACTTGAACATTTTGACTCTACAAAAAACCACCTTACTCGGAACAGCTTACATCCTCCGACGATACCTTAACAGTTCCTAGGTCCTTGGTTAGGACTCGAGCTGCTGAGCTATTAACCAGCCTCAAAGGCTGTGAATCTCACTAAAGATTAACTAATAATAATAATAATAATAATAATAATAATAATAATAACAACAACAACAACAACAACAACAACAATAATACCTAGGACGCTGGCAGCAACCCGTATCAACTATTAGTACCAGTCAATGGTATCTGTGATGCATTTTTGAATGTTCAGTTGACTGAGTTTCATATTTAATGAATAAAGTAAATAACAACTACTTTATTGTCATTGTACATGTATACATAGCATACCCATACAATGAAATTCACCTAACACCCAAAGACCAGGTCCAACACACATAACAATCCCCAAACACCCCCTCCCCACCCACCACAAATCCCCACCCCTAAACCACCCAAACATCCACACAACAGACCACGTAATGTTGTCCAACAGCTCACTGATGGTGGCCCTTTAGTTCATTGTTGAGTGCAATTATAGCTCTGGGATAAAAACTATTCAGAAGACGTGTGGTCCGAGTTTTAATTGTTCTGTATCTTCTGCCAGAAGGCAACAGTCCAAAAAGATTGTAAGCAGGATGGGAAGAGTCTCTGAGAAGGTTATGCAACTTCCTCAAACAGCGAGATGCGAAGATGTCGTCCAGGGCTGGTAGCTGGAGTCCGATGATATTCTGGGCAGTTTTCATGATTCCCTGTAGAGCTTTATTTGTCCGCTACAGAGCTGCTCCCATACCATGCAAGAATGCCGTATGTCAGGACACTCTCAATGGTGCTGCAATAGTAGGACAGAAGTAGATGCTGAGATAGATTTATTTCAGGAAGTACAGCCTCTTCTGTGCCTTCTTCACAAGCGTGTTAGCATTCATAGTCCATGAGAGGTCCTTCGATGATATATAGTTGTGCTAAAGTGAAACTAACCTTTAGAATGACCCCAACTGTTTTGGAGGGAAATTTAGAACATTTATATTTCGGCGGGCTTTTTCCAGTTCTATGATTGGTTAAGGCCCTGTGGGCCTAGATTATAAATAACAGGCATTTCCCTGCAGTTCCTCAGTTCTATTTTCGAGTCAATAAATGCTGTTGGAGCTATGCTGGTCTGGTTCCTGCCTACTGAAGCCCACTACACAATAGATGCAATCAAAGGGAAGGGGAGGGAAAGGGGACTCCATTTACTGCAACCTTTAAAAGGGTGGCAGCGGTTGAAAAGCAGGGATAGGTCATGCGTGTAATGCCGAAAAGGTCACTGCGTTGCTTTTCTAAATGTTAGCTGCCGCCATCGCGAAGGGGAAATTGTGACATGGACAAAAAAACGCAGTTTTGAAAATGCAGTGAGCTTTTGGCTGGCTGGCTGCCTGCCTGCCTGCCTGCCTGAGATTTTCTGTTCTCTAAAGAAAGTTTAAAATGTCAGCACGTACGGGGAAGAAAAATAAATAAATAAATCATAAGGCTTTGTTAGTAAAGCAGGGAATTCTAGGACAGGGGAAATAAATCACACTCCCATTTTGGAATTTTCCAAATATGATATAACAATTATCCATAATGAAGCTGTGATCTGAATTGAGAGCAATTTTTTTTTTTTGTAACACTTTTTACACATCCTGGCACCAGAGTCCACTCTGATTTTTATTCTGGTATGAACTCTTAGATTATTTATTTATTTTTTTTAAATGTTTTATCCCACCTTTATTATTTTTGTAAGTAACCCAAGGCAGCAAATATATCTCCTATGTCAGAGTTTCTTGCAAAAATCAAATCCAGAAGCACACACAGATAAACTGATTGAGCTGGATTTATTAACTTCTTTATATACATAATAACAGATGAAGTATTTACAATACCAATATAAGATTCTTTTTCAACGTAGTAGCAGTTACAACACAAGGCAGGAGAGAACAGTTCACTTCATTTCAGCAGAGCAGACAGCATGCACAGACACTGGTTTCAGTTTCTCTTTTCTCTGCACAGAATCAGAAGCTGCAGACTAAGACACACGCCCTGGCTCCAGTCTGTCTCAGCTCCCAATTGGCTGACTTAGTTGCTATGCCTATTCATTGGCTGACCTTGTTACCATGACTTCCCAGTCATAAATATTCTGGCATCCTACTCTTTCCTGTTTACCCAACACAAACAAAGCTGTGAAATGGGTTGGGTTGAGAGAGCAAGACTAGCCTAAAGTCACCCAGCTGACTTTCAAGTGAAAATTAGAATTCACCATTTCCTAGAGATTTGGCCCAAAATCAGCCAGCTGACTTTTATGTCTAAAGTGAGACTAGAACTCACACAGTCCCCTGATGATTGGCCCAAAGTCAGCCAACCAACTTTCTAGCCTAAGGAAGAACTAGAACTCCATATCTCTTGGTGATTATCCCAAAGTCACCCAGCAAAGTCCCACACCTAAGGTAAAACTAGAATTTACCATCTCCTGGTGATTGGCCCAAAGTCACCCAGCTGGCTTTAAGGCGAGTGTCAACTTGCAAAGCTTTCAAGTTGCCATGAGCAGGAGGGAAGGAGAACTGAAGTGAATTCCATACATACTTTCTGACTGCAATCAGAAGGAGGGTGTTAGGTTTCACAGCCGGCCAAAGTGGTTAATTGGAGAATGTGATTTATGACATGGCCAGAGAGGAGGGGAGAGACAGAGTCATAGAGGAACGTAAATCTACATAGGATCAGTCCTAACTGCATCCCAGTATTGCTGGAATGTTGCTCCTAATAAATGACTATATTTCCTTTGAAGTTTGGATCGTGGCTCATGAATTAATTAGGGCATCTTTCGGAAACTTGACAGCGAGACTAGAACCCACCATCTCCTGCTTTCTAGCCTAGTGCCTTAAGACTAAAACTAGACTAAAACTATTTTTTTAGTCAAGATTCCTAGGATTTTTTTGTCTACCTTGCTTACATGCCTGCTTCATCTTTAGATATGGTAGCTTCAACTTAATCTCACAGCAGCCATTTTATGCAGAGGCAACTTTCTCCTGCCATGGCAACCATTTTATATTCTCCACAACATGATTTCAAAATTCCAAATGTACCTACCAACCCAAAATTTGTTGAGGACATGTCGACTAGAAGCTAATGGAGAATGGTTTGAGTTGTCATCCCGTCCTGTTTTCGTTCATCTCCAGCGGTGAAAGACGTTAGAAAATGCCAGATTAATGTTATATTAACTAGGATATTTGTGGGCTAGCAAAAAAATAAAATAAAATCAAGAAAATGGTGCAACCACACATTTGACTCTGCTACCTTTGCTTTCTTTAGGCCTGTCATCTGCAAATGCCCCTCATATGAGGGAGAAAAATCTGTATATATTCAATTTCAGCATGTTGGATAATGAGAAATTCTGCTTCTCTGGAATTTTCCCTTTGTGAAGTAATCATATTAAAGCCACATCATTTACTGCCACCTGTCTGATTGGATTTTATCAACACCAAAGCATTTTTTACACTCGATATATGATTAAACAAATCCCATTTACTGGTGCAGTAAAACATAATAGAGATCAGAAGTTTTAAGAGGCCTCCTAAATCACAGGAGCAGTTTACTAGGGCAGAAGGTGATATAATACCTGATAAATGAATAAGAACATTAGAAAGGGAACATACGCCTGGACAACAAATTGTTCTCACAATGCAGGGTCAGGATGAAAGTTTTGGACACAAAACTGACAATATAATCCCATCCTGGTGATGTTACATTACAAAAGTGGGATTATATTAAGAGGTGATGTGTTGGAATTCATCGTTGGAATCTATTTCCATGCAACAACTACAGTAGTATTTAGCCATTAGATGGCAGTATTTACAAGTTAGGATCTATTCTATAAACTCTATGCTTTTTTGTTCTAGAGTTTCCTGTTATAGCTAAACAGTTGAACAGTAATGCACATGGTGACTGTGCTCTTTGTCTGCTTTGCGGTGCTATATATAAACAGAATTTCTAACATGACATTACATCAATCATGCTTTCTACCCAACTAATAGTTGCCATTGTTACTGTAGACATGGTGTATTATGTATACTGCCTTGTGTTCCTAGAAGTAAGGTAGATATACAACTAAGAAATGTTTTATATAATAACCTGCCTTTATTGGTTTATAAACAATCCAAGATGGCAAGCTCCTCCTGTTTTACCCAGAACAACAACCCTGTGAGGTGAATTGGACTGAGAGAGAGTGACTAGCCCATGATTACACAGCTGGCTTTCATCCCTGAGGTGGGACTAGAATTCACAGTCTCCTGGCGATTGGCCCAAAGTCACCTGGTTGACTTTCATGCCTGGGGCAAGACTAGAACTCACGGTCTCTTGATGATTGGCCCAGAGACACCCAGCTGACTTTCATGCCTGGGACAGGACTAGAACTCACCATCACCTGGTGATTGGTTCAATGTCACCCAGTTGGCTTTCATGTAGGGTCTCCTGCTTGGGCCGGGGGTTAGACTAGAAGACCTACAAAGTCCCTCCCAATTGTGTTAATCTGTTAAATTTCTAAGGCAGGACTAGAACGCCAACTCTCCTGGTTTCTAGTTTGGTGCCTTAACCACTAGACCAAACTGGCTCTGCACCAGAGGTGGTATTCAGCCGGTTCGGTGTACTTCGCCCGAACCGGTAGTGGAAATTGTGGGAAATTGTGGGTGCTATGCTGTCCTATTTAGGCACGTTTTTGAAGCCGGGCACATTTGCGAAAGGCAGGTCATGCATGAACTGGGCCCGCATATGCACGAAGTGGGCATGCACGCGCAGGACGAACTGGCAGTACCATAATTTATTTATTTATTTATTAGTCATATTTCTATGCCGCCCACTCTCCGAGGACTCTGGGCGGCTTACACCAATAGACAGTATACTAAATAGCATATTGCCCCCAACAATCTGGGTCCTCATTTTACCCACCTCGGAAGGATGGAAGGCTGAGTCAACCTTGAGCCGGTGAGATTTGATCTGCTGAACTAGCAGTCAGCTGAAGTAGCTGCAGTACAGCACTCTAACCACTGCACCACCTCGGCTCATTCATAATGTGAAACCAACCACTGCTCTGCACCATTAAAGAACAGCACACTTTTCCCTTATTAGCAATGACTTAAGGTTGGACACGGCTAGGTATATTTCCCTAAATCCAGACTAAATCATTATTCAAGCGCTAAGCAGAATTCAATGCAGTATCAATCAGTTCTATTCAATTCTAACAGTTCTGCAGATTCGTATTTAAACCAGTGATATTAATGCAACTTTCGGTTAAGATGCACAATCCCTTTTGTTGTTGTTGTTTCCTTCTTTCCCAGATTTTTCTATGCAGCCCTCCCATCCCTCCCCAAAAGAGACCCATATTTTTGAAAACAATTTGTCAGCCAAGAAATGTTTTGAGAAGATGCCCACAGACGCCAAAATCGCATGTCTTCTCCTGCTGTGATGCATTTCTTTTTTTGGCAAGTCACTTCATTTTGCTTGAAAAGAAATCCATTACGGATTTAGTTTGCCTTCTTTTGCACAGGACTGGCTGCCTGGTCTGTGTATCTAAGCTATTTTCAAAGCTAAGGTCACTTGACACTCATTATCTCTGTTTCTGTGGTTATTAAGTGTGAAGTTGTCTAACAATTTTAAGAACTGCGACAGATGAGGGGAAAAAAGGGCCATCTTTCCGACAAATTTGCAAAATGATAAGCATAGTCTGAAACAGGAAAATGGAGTGGGGGCATATAAAAATACAGAAACAAATTCAGATCTGTATTATTTTTACAATACAGCTAGTCCTCGATATACAACAGTTCGTTTAGTGACGGTTACAAGTTGCAACGGCACTGAAAAAAGAGAGCTGTGATCATTTTTCACACTTACGACCGTTACATCTTCATGGTCTTGTCAGACCTGGAAGCCATCTTTTACCTTTGAGCCTTCAGGACTGCCACAATTTCTACTGAAGGAAAATGGGAGGGGGGATTGTATGGAGTGAAGATGATATGTAGTCAAAATAACATTCTTTCTAGAAAGTCAAAGCCGTTGTGCCCTGCAGCTGTGCTGAGAAGTATGAGGAGGTATCTTCTGTTCTGGAGGATACCTGATTGGTTTGTGTGATGGACACGTGAGTGATGGGTAAGGACTTGAACTTTCTTTTGGGTGAGGAAAGCCCAGAAGCTCTCAGATTCGGGTTTTCCCAGATGTGAAAATATGACTTCTCTAATAAAAATTAGCTTTGAGGAAATTCAAGCCTTGGAGTTTGATTTAATTGGGCGTGTTACTTGGAACCCTGACAGGTTCCATGATCAAAATTCAGATGCTTGGGAACATCTAAATGTATTTATGAATTTATTTATGACAGTTGTGATATCTCAGGATCATGTGTCCCCCTTCGAAACCTTCTGACAAGCACAGTCAATATGGACGCCAGATTCAGTCAACGACCATATTGACTTAACAACGGCAGAGATTCGCTTGACAAGTGTGGCAAGAAAGGTCGTAAAATAGGGCAACATTCCCTTAACAATTGTCTCTAATAGTAATCAGAATAGAGCTGGAAGGGACCTTGGAGGTCATCTAGTCCAACCCCCTGCTCAAGCAAGAGACCCTATACCATTTCAGACAAGTGGCTGTCCAGTCTCTTTTAAAAACCTCCATTGATGAAGCACCCACAACTTCTGGTTGATTGTCCTCACTGTTAGGAAGTTTCTCCTTAATTCCAGGACCACAATAGTAGCTTCTCTCCTTGACTAGCTTCCATCCATTGTTTCTTGTCCTGCCTTCTGGTGCTTTGGGAAATACATTGACTCTGTTCTGTCCCAGTACCACGCACACACCCAACCAGCCAGCCGAGGGTTAAATAAACTCTTCAAACACACAACGTCAGTGATAAGGAACTTGGCAGCAACTCCGTGGCTGCCTGCCAAAAACTTTTACTCCGATAACAGAGACAAAAATACACACAGTTTGAATAGTCCAGTTTGTAATTAAATCCACAGCAAATAGGTGTTGTGTCCGAAGGTGCAAAGTGCTTCGCCAGAGATTAGCTTTGTCCGTCACAGAGTCTAAATGGCCACCACACTCCCTTTTATAGCCTGTGGGGTGTGGTCCAGTGACTCAGCTAATCTCTGGTACGCCTTCCCCTCTGCTGCGCACGCTTCTCCCTGCGCCTCTGGCGAGGGTCCAGCCAGCACTTATCTTCCTCGTCGCTGTCCACCTGTGGCTGCGGAGACGTGCTTGGCTCTGGGCCTACCTCTTGGCCTTTGGTGTCCTCCGGAGGCATTGCCAGAGAAGAGGGTCCTGGAGAGGGAGGCCTTGCCAACTCCTCCCCCTCCCTCTCAGAGTCTGCATCTGTCGATAGCCCAGGCTCAGGCAACGGAGCCACAACAGACTCCCTCCTCTTTGTGGCAGCCCCTCAAATACTGGAATACTGTTGGCATGTCACCCCTAGTCCTTCTTTTCTCTAAACTAGCCAAACCATATTCCTGCAACCGGGTCTAGGACTTTTTGTCTCCTACCCTTGGCCGCACCTCCTTCTCCCTCAGTGTTCCTCCTCTGGTGATTCTTCTCTGATTTTTCTCCTCAGCTGACACTCCCCATTCATTCGCCTTGGGCAATGGGCTACAGCCCCTCTGTCCCACACGCTTCGGTGCAGCTGATAAACCGAAGGAGGATTCGTCCTGGGTTTTTCACCACCCGGGACAGTTAACCACCAACCAATCAGCTAGCTGCCAAAAATGGCTTTAGGAAAGCCAAACGCTTGTGAGAACCCTTCTGTTCCTTCTCCTAACAAGCGTTCGGCTTGGCTTATGGCTGCCAGCATTGGCAGCTAGCTGATTGATTGGCGGCTAACTGTCCCAGGCGGCGAAAAACCCAGGACGAACTTTCCTTCAGTGAATCAGCTGTGCTGAAGCGTGTGGGATGGAGGGGCTGTGGCCCATTGCCCCGGGCGAATAAATGGGGGCGTGTCAGCCGAGGAGAAAAGTCAGAGGAGAATCACCCGAGGAGGAACGCTGGGGGAGAAGGAGGCACGGCCAAGGGTAGGAGACGAAGTGCAGGATTCTGCCTGCAATCAGTGGTGGGATGTGGTGGGATGCTGCCGGTTTAACAACCAGCACCAAAAATGTGAACGCATGCACGCTTGCTTTGCTCTCACGCGCGGCCTTCTGTGCATGCGCGCGGCTTCAAAAACACAGCGATATAGAACGGGATAGTATCGGGGTGGCTGGGCAAGGGCGGGCCCACTCGCAGGTCACAACTACCGGTTCGCCTGAACCGGTCTGAACCAGCAGCAGTCCACTTCTGCCTGCAACCATTCTTCCTATGTTTTTGTCTCCAGAGCCTTAATCATCCTAGCTGCTCTTCTTTGCACTTTTTCCAAAGTCTCAGTATCTTTTTTTGTAATGTGGTGACCAAAACTGGATGCAGTATTCCAGGTGTGGCCTTTACAAAGGCTTTATAAAGCGGTACTAATACTTCACGTGACTTTTGATTCTATGTTTCTATTTATACAACCAAGGATTGTATTAGCTTTTTTGGCTGCTGCTGCACACGGCTGGCTCATGTTTAAGTGATCGTGCATTAGTACTCCAAGGTCCCTCTCAGAGTTACTGTTTTTGAACCATGTTTTGCCTAATCTGTACTTGTACCTTTGATTTTTCCTGCCCAGGTGTTTTTCCTGCCTAGGGTCTCACTTAGTAGCAGATATTTAGGGCTCAGTTGTGGATGTAAGTTGAGAACTATCTGTAAATTTATGATGGTCAGCTGAAATGGCTATTTAATTTTTTAAAAAAATTCTTTTAATACAAAACATTACATCATTCATTAAACAGTGTGTCGTCTGGGTACAATTTTATTTTTGTCATAACAGCTTACCACCATTTTCATTATTTATATCTACTCTTATTTTAAATTTTAATACTTAACACTTAACATTTCTATTATCGTAACATTTCTCTTCTTAACTTATTTAACTTTACTAAACATTACTTTCATCTTTATTCTCTAACCATCGATAAAATAAATCCCATATATTGTAATAATCGGATTCGTCCTTACTGTTGTGACTCAGGCCCAAGTAGGTAGTAATCGATGCAAACAGTTACAAAACAAACAGACTTTATTAGAACAGCTGAGAATTAACTCATTCTCAGCGTAGTCCAAACTAAATTAAAACAAACTCTTCATAACACAAAGTCTTCAGTCTAATTGCCAACCTTGGTATAATTAGGCACACTGCCAAAGGCTTCTCTTGGCAAAAGTTCAAAAGCAGAAGATGCCGACAAGAGATAAGTGCAGCAAGACTATCAACGTTGTTTTCCGACAAAGAGCCCAAGAGCTGTTGCTGGTCTTTTAAGCCTTATGGGAGGGGCCAATCATCTCTTGGCCCTACTCCCGAGTCGTCCTCTTTGCTTTAGCTGCTCTTGCCTTCTGGCAGCTCTCTCCATGCGTGCACTAGGAACAGCCTCCTCCTGTTCCTCTGCCTCTCTACTGTCTGACTCTGGAGGCTCCGGAGTCTGCGCATCACTCCCAGATGGCCCTGGCCCCATCTCTGCCTCCGACGCAGAGCCCTCGTCCGGGCCTTCCCCAGACTCCAGGACTGGCCCATGGTCCTCCCCAGCCTCATTACTGTCCGACTCCACTGCCAGGTCCGCAGGCTACTGGCGAACCACAACACTTTATTTTATTTATTTATTTATTTATTTATTTATTTATTTATTTATTTATTTATTTATTTTATTGAATTTGTATACCGCCCTACTCCCGAAGGAGTCAGGGCGGTGAACAGCCATAGAATAAAACATATAAATACAAAATTTAAAATAGACTAAAACAAATTAAATAATTTGGCTGAACAAATTTAAAACCCCAATAATTTAAAACCAAATTTAAAATTTCCATTTAAAATGGGAAAGATTTAGGCCAGGCCAGCTTGATGAAATAAAAAAGTTTTAAGCGCGCGACGGAAGGTACGCAGATCCGGGATCCTCCGTATCTCCGGGGGGAGCTCGTTCCAGATCGTAGGTGCCCCCACAGAGAAGGCTCTCCCACTGGGGACCGCCAGTCGATATTGTTTGGCCGAGAGCACCCGGAGGAGCCCCTCTCTATGGGAGCGTACTGGTCGGTGGGAGGCTATTGGTGGTAGCAGGCGGTCCCGTAAGTAACCAGGTCCTAAGCCATGGAGCGCTCTAAAGGTGATAACCAAAACCTTGAAGCTTCCCTTTAATTGCAAGTGTTAATCTATTCATTTCTGCACTATCCAATATTAGCTGAAACGGCTATTGAGGGGACCATCTGAGGAGGTGAAAATGAAATGACTTCAGGACAGGACACTGGAGCTGGTGTCTTTTTTTATTTCCTCAGATGGATGTAGGTGGAAATTCTTATGCTCACTTTGATGTGAGGGTGACCTTTCCTCACTGCTAGACTGAAATGCTATCCATCCATCTGTGAATTGGCAGGAAATGATACATGCCACAATGATACTGCTTGCTCTTATTTTTTTTTTAATTCAAAGGCTCAGCCATGTAGAAGCGAGGGCTGGCATAAAACTTTGATTAGTTTTCTTTTTTTTCCTCCCCTGAACTGTGGGTTTTACTCGTTCCCACAATCTTACCTTACCTTCCTGAGCCAGAGGCTAATTTATCAGGCTAAGGTGAAAAGGCGACTTAAGGAAGGATGCTATGTAGACTTTTTATTGTACGTGAGGGCTCCCATGGCCTACAGTTCTCCTATTTCATTTATATATTAGATTTCTCCCTCCATCTAGGTCAGCGGTTCGAATCCCTAGTGCCGCATAACGGGGTGAGCTCCTGTTACTTGTCCCAACTTCTGCCAACCTAGCAGTTCGAAAGCACGTAAAAAATGCAAGTAGAAAAATAGGGACCACCTTTGGTGGGAAGGTAACAGCGTTCCGTGCCCCTTTGGCATTTAGTCATGCCGGCCACATGACCACGGAGACGTCTTCGGACAGCGCTGGCTCTTCGGCTTTGAAACGGAGATGAGCACCGCCCCCTAGAGTCGGGAACAACTAGCACATATGTGCGATTAATGTAAATGAAGCGGGCTCTGATAGATGACCACTGGATAACTTTCTATTCACTCTATTCTAAAAAGGAAGGCATCCGGTTGGAAAAAGTACAAACTCAGCCAAAATCCTTTTGGTACCTCTAGGAGGCCTCTAAGTTGTCAGAAGAAAGGAACATTCTAATGACATACAGCTTAAAGGTTGGTTAGGTCAAGGGGGTCCACATGAGTTAAAAGTTGTCTATCGTCAGAAGATGATTTGAGTCTATGCTTCAGTAATCTACAAAAAGAATTATAACTGTTTTGCAAAGAAACTCAGTAATTAGGAAATGTCAATTAAAAATGACAAATGTATATGACCATATGAATTGCTGAGTTAACAGAATCCTTTGTCTAGAAGGGTATAAAAACCATTGTACCTAATTTCTGTCTTTGTTCAACGCTTCATGTACAGAGCTTTGAACCTATTGCGCAATATACAAATTGTCTCTGATTAACCCAAAAGTTGTGTTGGTCTTATTAAACCCACAACACGATGGGAACCTTTACTTTTAACTTTAAGTAACTCAAGGGAGCGAATATATATAATACTCCCTGCTCCTATTTTTCAAAACACAACAACCCTATGAGGATGGGCTGGGCTGAGAGAGAGTGCCTGGCCTGAGTGACCTGGCTGGTTTTCATGCCTAAGGCAGGACTAGAACTCACAATCCCCTGGTGATTGGCCCAAAGTCACTCAGCCAGCTTTTAGGCCTAAGGTGGGACTAAAATTCACCATCTCCTGGTGTTTGGCTCAAAGTTTCCTAGTCAGCTTTCATGCCTAAAGCAAGACTAGAACTCATAGTCTCCTGGTGATTGGTCTAGTCAGCCAATTAGCTTTCATGGCTAAGGTGGAACTACAACTCACAGTCACCCAGCCAGTTTTTATGCCTAAAATGGGACTAGAACTCACCATCTCCTGGTGATTGGCCCAAAGTCACTCATCCAGCTTTCACACCTTTCCCCCCCATGTTTTATTTGTTTTATTTATATAACATTCAATTTCTATCAAACAGTGTGTGATCTGGGTACAATTATGTTTAAACAATCATAGTCCACATATTTGTTGTAGTATTCATCAAGAACCCGAGAAACAAAAGACGAAATGAAAGAAACTCTGACTAAGGACATAACTATGATGGAATTAAATCAAGCAATTAGATCCCAGAAAAGTAATAAAACACTGGGCCCCGATGGTTTTCCATCAGAATTTTATAAGGTAATAGAAGAACAAATAGGACCAATAATGGTTGATTTATACAATGAGGTATTAACATCAGCTAAAATGCCGGATACGTGGAGGGAAACATTAATTTCGCTAATTCCGAAGGGGGATACAGATGCCAGACTGATACAAAACTATAGACCAATCTCTTTGTTAAATGTAGACTATAAAATATTTGCTACTATCATTCATCTTCTTTAACAACTCTCCATATTAACCTTATATTTCCTCCTTTCTAACTTCTGTTTCTATTGTCTAGCCATTGATAGATTATATTCCATATCAAAAAATATTCAGTTTCTTCTTTATCCTTAATAGTGAGCGTTAATCTATCCATTTCTGCGCATTCTAATATTTTCTTAATTACATTCCCCTCAGATGGAATCTCATCATTTTTCCATTGTTGTGCAAATACAATTCTAGTTGCAGTTAATATATGCAGGACCAGATGTATAATCTCAAGCTTTCACTCCTAAGGCAGGACTAGAACTCACTGTCTCCTGGTTTCTACATCGGGATCTTAACTGCTGCACCTGCAACTGCTGGTGCTTGTCTGATTATTTGACAGTAACTTCATTTTATTTTCTTGGTGGTATATTTGAACCTTATTGTTGCTGGCAATGGATATCACTGCTGTTTTCTTCAATTGCCCTGAAGCTGCTCACCTTTCACAGTTTGAAAATGTGAAAAGTTATCTCTTGTGATTTTCCTTTGGGATTGAAAAAGAAACAGGTTTGACTCCTGGGAAACTGTCCACTGTTGCAGCCTGGAAAATGAAGATATGACAAAAAGTGGGACATTTATTTAGACTCTCATAACCGAGATTGCATAAACAACGTTCAATTTGATCATTCATTCAAGTATTCAATTTATATATTCTCCTATCTCAAATTTACCACTCTAGGCAGCTAACAACAGTTAAAAAAAAATCATTAAAAGACATCACTATAAAAACAACTCACACATTCAGCAGCTGAGCTACCCCCCGCTCAAAATAAATAGAACCAACAACACAAAAATCAGCCTAACCATTACACCAGCTCTGCTACCCATCTGGATCCCTGAGCAAAACGGATAAGAAAAATATATATGTACATATGTACATACGTATGTATGTATGTATGTATGTATGTATGTATGTATGTATGTATGTGTTTTCTGAGGTTTTTGCGGGTATTTGTATGTAGGTCTTTGGTTATTCGGGTTTTCTCCCATGTAAAATTGGAAGTGTCTTGGCGACGTTTCGACGAAATCTCATTCGTCATCTTCAGGCTGGTGTTTTCGGCTTCGTGCTTCTAGGAGCAATGTCATGTATGACATTGTATGTATATATGTGTGTATGTATATTCTGTTACAATTGGCTTGAAATTAGGAAACTTTGAGGATAACATCCTTTAACCTGGATGTATACTAGAGCATACAAAGCCTTTGCTAGACCAATTCTCGAATACAGCTCATCTGCCTGGACCCCGCACTGTATATTGGACATTAATACAATTGAGCGAGTCCAGAGGTATTTCACAAGAAGGGTCCTCCAATCCTCTGCTCACAACAGAGCATAAGAGCCTTGGTAGTACTGTGGTCTAAAGCACCCTGTTATTAAGACCAGCTGCCTGCAATTACTGCAGGTTCGAATCTCGCCAGGCTCAAGGTTGACTCAGCCTTGCATCCTTTCTAAGGTAGGTAAATTGAGGACCCAGTTTGTGGGAGCAATAAGCTGACTTTGTATAAATATACAAAAGGATGA
The DNA here is from genome assembly GCF_029531705.1 of Pantherophis guttatus. The sequence goes on from NW_026844020.1 coordinate 450,393, forward strand.
AGGCTATTGCTTAGCGCATTGTAAGCTGCCCTGAGTCTCCGGAGAAGGGCAGCATATAAATCAAAATTAAAAAAACAAAACAAAACAAAAACAGAATACCTTATGCCACCAGGTTTGAAATTACGGGATTAGACAATTTAGAACTATGCCGCCTTCGGTCTGACCTAAGCGTAGTACATAAAATTATCTGCTACAACGTCCTACCTGTCAATGACTACTTCAGCTTCAACTGCAACAATACACGAGCACACAATAGATACAAACTTAAGGTAAACTGCTCCAAACTCGATTGCAGAAAATACGACTTCAGCAACAGAGTGGTCAATGCCTGGAATGCACTACCTGACTCTGTGATTTCATCCCCAAACCCCCAAAACTTTAACCTTAGACTGTCTACTGTTGACCTCACCCCATTCCTAAGAGGTCTGTAAGGGGCGTGCATAAGTGCACCAGCGTGCCTACCGTCCCTGTCCTACTGTCCCCATGTATTCGTATCAATTTCCTGTATTCATAATCATGTTTATACTTATATCTGTAATTTTTATACGTGTTTGACAAATGATCATTTTTGCATATCTCATTTTTTTTACGTGTTTCACTTTTCCTCTTTATACTGTAACTGCTATTCTAATAGCAAATCCTTCATAAAAGTGATTGCATTACATTCTTGATCAAATTATCTTTCCATTGATATATAATTTTATGGTACTACTAAAAAAAAAAAAGTGGTATTATTAAGCTAGTTTTAGAAAATACACTTTTCCCAGAAGGTTTCCACAATATTGACCACCCCTGTAGACCCTCTACTCCCGCATGGGTATTACTAATTTAGATAGAAAGGCGAAAGGGATTCTTATTGGATGTTCAGATGATGTAAATGTGGAGCAGATAGTTAGTACTCTAGAAAACAGAATAAACCTTTCCAATGGTCCGGATGGGTTAGAATAGAATAGAATAGAATAGAATAGAATAGAATAGAATGGAATGGAATAGAATAGAATGGAATGGAATGGAATGGAATGGAATAGAATGAATAGAATAGAATGGAATGGAATGGAATGGAATGGAATGGAATGGAATGGAATGGAATGGAATGGAATAGAATGAATAGAATGGAATGGAATGGAATGGAATGGAATGGAATGGAATGGAATGGAATGGAATAGAATGAATGGAATGGAATGGAATGGAATGGAATGGAATGGAATGGAATGGAATGGAATGGAATGGAATAGAAGAGAGAAGAGTAGAATAGAATGAATAGAATAGAATAGAATAGAATAGAATAGAATAGAATGGAATGGAATGGAATGGAATGGAATGGAATGGAATGGAATAGAATAGAATAGAATAGAATAGAATGAATAGAATAGAATAGAATGGAATGGAATGGAATGGAATGGAATGGAATGGAATAGAGAAGAGAAGAGAAGAGTAGAATAGAAAGAATAGAATAGAATAGAATAGAATAGAATAGAATAGAATAGAATAGAATAGAATAGAATAGAATAGAATAGAATAGAATTCTTTATTGGCCAAGTGTGATTGGACACACAAGGAATTTGTCTTTGGTGCATATGCTCTTAGTGTACATAAAAGAAAAGACACATTCATCAAGAATCATAAGATATAACACTTAGTGATAATCATAGTTAACTAATAAGTAATCAAATCATAACGTAAAGGTAAAAGTTCCCCTCGCACATATGTGCTAGTTGTTCCCGGCTCTAGGGGGCGGTGCTCATCTCTGTTTCAAAGCCGAAGAGCCAGCGCTGTCCGAAGACGTCTCCGTGGTCATGTGGCCAGCATGACACAATGCCAAAGGCTCACAAAACGCTGTTACCTTCCCACCAAAGGTGGTCCCTATTTTTCTACTTGCATTTTTTACCTGCTTTTGAACTGCTAGGTTGGCAGAAGCTGGGACAAGTCACGGGAGCTCACCCCGTTATGCAGCACTAGGGATTTGAACTGCTGAACTGCCAACCTTTCGATCGACAAGCTCAGCCTCTTAGCCACTGAGCCACCGCATCCCTTAATAAAATCATACTAGGAAACAAATAAAATGATGTTTACTTATTCCCAGTTAAGGCTTCAGGCTAGAAAGTAAGAAACGGTGAGTTCTAGTCCCGCCTTAGGCACGAAAGCTGGCTGGGTGACTTTGGGCCAGGAGCCTGTGAATTCTAGTCCCACCTTAGACATGAAAGACGGCTAGGTGACTTTGGGCCAATCACCAGGAGATGGTGAGTTCTAGTCCCACTTTAGGCATGAAAGCCAACTGGGTGACTTTGGGCCAATCACCAGGAAACTGTGAGTTCTAGTCCCACCTTAGGCATGAAAGGTAACTGGGTGACTTTGGGCCAATCACCAGGAGATAGTGAGTTCTAGTCCTGCCTTAGGCATGAAAGCTGGCTGGGTGACTTTAGGCCAATCACCAGGAGCCTGTGAATTATAGTCCTTCCTTAGGCATGAAAGCTGGCTGGGTGACTTTGGGCCAATCACCAGGAGACTTTTGAGTTCTAATACCACCTTAGACGTGAAAGCTGGCCGGCTGACTTTGCACCAATCACCAGGAGATGGTGAGTTCTAGTTCTGCCTTAGGCATGAAAGCCAGCTGGGTGACTTTGCGCCAATCACCAGGAGACAGTGAGTTCTAGTCCCACCTTAGGCATGAAAGCCAATTGGGTGACTTTGGGCCAATCACCAGGAGACGGTGAATTCTAGTTCTGCCTTATGCATGAAAGCCACTTCGGTGACTTTCATGCCTAAGTCAACCAAGGGTGGTTGTTGTGTGGAAAATAGGAGGTAGAAGGAGTTTTGGATGTGTTTGCCATTGAGTCATGTGTAAAATAATAAAGGTGAGACAGAAATAAATACTTTCCCATAAGGCTGGAAGAATATGTTTTCAGGGGAAAATTTATAACCCTCAAAGCATGTGCTTCTTACTACTCATAAATAATGGTAATAGAAGAGGTGGGTATAGGGTAGTAGAAGTGCGCTACTAAAGTGCATCCATCAGGGAAAGTCATATGCCATAGCCTGTATGGATTTTTCGTCAGATTCTCTTTTATTTTAATTGGGGAATCTGCCCCTCAAAAACACAAAAAATATGTAATGAAAAAAAACAACAATCCGAAGGTCCTTTTCAAATGGGGGTTTGATGGCTCAGTGGTTAAAGATGCTGAGTTTGTCCTCTCGAGCTGACAGGCCAGGTTGGAGACCCGAGCTCCTATTCTTTGCTGCCCACCTAGCAGTTCGAAACAGTGGTGGGTTCCTCCCGGTTCAGTCCGGTTTGGCCGAGCCGGTAGCGGTGACGATATGATGTCACTGAACCGGTTCTCCCCCCCTGCCCCCCACCCCCGACCCCACCACGTTATTCTTACCTTTTATTTGGTCCCACCCCCAATCTATGGCTGCCTCCTGAGTCCCAGCTGATGACTAGAGGGAAAAAAAATGTTTAAACTCTTGCCGCGGGGCTTCAAAGGGCCGCCCTACAGCTGATCAGTGTTAAAAGCAAACAAATGAGTCGGGTCGTAAGTGCGAGGACTGGTCGTAAGTGCGAGGACCTTCCAGAAATGACTCTGACCAGCTAGCCACGCCCACCTAGTCACACGACCTCCAAGCCACACCCACAAAATAAGCCACGCCCACAGAACCGGTAGTAAAAAAAATTAGAACCCACCCCTGGTTCGAAAGCATGCAAATGCGAGTAGATGAATGGAATAGAATGAATGAGCTGGAAGGGACCTTGGAGGTCTAATCCAGCCCTCTGCTCAAGCAGGAGAACCTATACAATTTCAGATAAGTGACTGTCTAGGGTCTTCTTAAAAACATCCGGTGATGGTGTGCCAGTGGTGGGTTGCTACCGGTTCGCCCCGATTCGGGCGAACCGCTAGTGGCGGCTGTGGGAGGCTCCACCCACCCGCCCGGATGTCAACAAATACGCTCTGCACATGCACAGAAGTGGCATGCACGAGTGAACAGGTAGCAAAGGTAATCGAAACCTACCACTGTGGTATCCCCATGATTTCTGAACAGAACAGAACAGAACAGAACAGAGCTGGAAGGGACCTTGGAGGTCTTCTAATCCAGCCCCCTGCTCAAGCAGAACAATCTATACCCGTGATGGCGAACCTATGGCATGCGTGCCACAGGTGGCACGCGGAGCCATATCTGTGGGCACGCGAGCATTTCCCTAGCTCAGCTCCAGCCCGCATGCGTGCACTGGCCAGCTGACTTTTGGGCCTTTCGGGCCCACTGGAAGTCAGGAAACGGGCCGTTTCTGGCCTCCGGGGGAGTGGGGAAGGCTGCTTTTGCTCTCCCCAGGCTCCTAGAAAGCCTCTGGAGCTTGGGGAGGCCAAAAAAATGGGCCTACCAGGCCCACCGTGCCATCACGTGGCAAAAGCGAGGTCGCACAGGGGGGTCGCGCGTGCATGCAAGGGGGGCACATTGAATTATGGGTGTGGGCACATGCGCGCTCGACACACACCCCATGCTCCCCCCCGCTTTTGGCATGCGATGGCAAAAAGGTTAGCCCTCACTGACCTATACCATCTCAGACAACTGTCCAGTCTCTTCTTAAAAACCTCCAGTGATGGAGCGCCCACAATTTCTGGTGGCCAGCTGTTCCACTGGTTAATTGTCCTCGCTGTTAGGACGTTTCTCCTTAATTCCAGGTTGCTTCTCTCCTTGATTAGTTTCCATCCATTGTTTCTTGTCCTGCCTTCTGGCGCCTTGGAGAATAATTTGACCTCCGTCTTCTTTGTGGCAGCCCCTCAAATACTGGAATACTGCTGTCATGTCATCCCTAATTCTTCTTTTCTTTAGACTAGCCAAACCCAACTCCTACAGCCCTTCTTTATATTTTAAATTGGCTTTTAAATTGGGTTTTAAATGTTTTTTTAGATAAATTGGATGCTTTTAATTTTTTGAGCCTAAATTATTTAATCTGTTTTTAATAGTTTTTAACTTTTGTATGTCTCTGTATTTTATTTTGGCTGTTCACCGCCCTGAGTCCTTTGGGAGTAGGGCGGTATACAAATATGATAAATAAATAAATAAAATAAATAAATATGTTTTAGTCTCCAGGCCTTTGACCATCTTAGTTGCTCTTCTCTGAACTTTTCCCAAAGTCTCAACCTCTTTTTTGTAGTATGATGACCAAAATAGGTTGCAGTATTCCAGGTGTGATCTTACTAGGGTTTTATAAAGTGGTAATAGGTATCACTTCGGTGGGAAGGTAACAGCATTCCATGCACCTTTGGCATAAGTCATAAGTTTATTTTGTCAAGCATATATAAGATAACAGGTAAAAGTATAAACATAATTTGAATACACGAAAAGAGTACTTACTTACTTACTTACTTACTTTATTTGATTTATATACCACCCTACTCCCGAAGGACTCAGGGCGGTGAACAGCCAAACAGTAAAAATACATAAATACAAAATTTAAAAACAAAGTAAAATCAAATTAAACAATTTCACCCAGACAGATTAAAACACCCCAATCATTTAAAAACCGATTAAAATTTGCATAATTAAAAAGAGGGAAAAGATTAGGCCAGGCCCACCTGTTTGACTGACGGCACCCGGAGGAGCCCCTCTCTATGAGAGCGTACCGGCCGGTGGGAGGCTATTGGTGGTAGTGGGCGGTCCCGTAGATAACCAGGTCCTAAGCCATGGAGCGCTCTAAAGGTGGTTACCAAAACCTTGAAGCGCACCCGGAAGACCACCGGGAGCCAGTGCAGCTCACGCAGGAGAGGTGTTACATGGGAACGCTATGTCACTCCCATTACCACCCGCGCGGCCGCACTCTGTGCCAGTTGGAGCCTCCGGGTGCTCCTCAAGGGGAGCCCCATGTAGAGAGCGTTACAATAGTCCAGAGTAAGTAAAAAGGGATATTTGGACAGGGACGATAGGCATGCTGGTGCACTTATGCACGTCCCTTATATACCTCTTAGGAATGGGGTGAGGTCAACAGGAGACAGTTTAAGGTTAAAGTTTTGGGGGTTTGGGGAAGAAGTCAGGTAGTGCATTCCAAGCATTGACCGCTCTATGCTGGCCACATCATCACAGAAATTGTGTTTGGACAATGCTGGCTCCCTCAGCCAAATAGAGATGAGCATTGTGCCCTACAGCGGGACACGACTGACAGGAAAACCTACCAGAATGGAGAATGGAGTCGAGGGTCTCTCTTTCCTAAATGTCCAAGTCGGGATAAGCCTGACACCTATACCTTTTCGCTTTCCAAATAAATGATCTGCTTGAAGCACTGCGACTTCATTGATGGAGAGATTTGATGTACCTACTGAAAGTCTGTTGATGATCTCTTTTTGTGTGTGTGTGTGACAGAGCGTCTCCTCCTTCCTCTCCTTTTCATCCCTAGCTTTGTGACCTTTGCCCTTTGATTCTCCGCCGATTCCATTCAGTTTCCTACTCGCTTATCTTTCTCGAGCTTTTCATTTCTGCTTTCATAACCGCTCGCTGGCGATTCCTCTTTGATCGGCAGCCTGTTTTCTTCCCTTTCGGTTCCCGCCTCCGCGAGCAGCACCGAAGGCCCAGCGTGATCGATGGTGAGGTGGAAAAAAGGTGAGCTGCAAATATTTGAAGAGAAAAGAAGTAAATTTGTCTTTGGCATGTGCTGAATGGTCCCAGCAGAAAGAGGAATGAGGTGCTCAGAGCTAGAAATGAACATGATTTAAACTAATCTCCACAGCAGGGATTCCGGTGCGCGGAGGGCGAAGGCCTCTCTTTCTGTATGTGTGAACAGAGAGCAGATTGTAGAAAATGGGTTGAGCTAGGGATGAGTGACTTTCACTTTCTCAGTTTTGTCCCATTTCTTATTTCCTCAGATGTGTGTGTGTGTTTTTTTCTGCATGAGTTTGAATCTGTTATCCTTCTCATCTTTCCTACTAACCTTCTCCTATTGGTCTATTATGATTATGTTACTTTGTTATTTGTATGTACCCTGAGAGCAGTGGTGAAATCCAATTTTTTTTTTAACTACCAGTTCTATAGGCGTGGCTTGGTGGGTGTGCCAGGGGAAGGATACTGCAAAATCTCCATTCCCACCCCACTCCTGGGGGAAGGATACTGCAAAATCTCCATTCCCTCCCCACACTTGGGGGAAGGATACTGCAAAATCTCCATTCCCTCCACACTCCTGGGGGAAAGATACTGCAAAATCCCCATTCCCACCCCACTCCTGGGGGAAGAATACTGCAAAATCCCCATTCCCACCCCACTTTGGGGGAAAGATACTGCAAAATCCCCATTCCCACCCCACTCCTGGGGGAAGGATACTGCAAAATCCCCATTCCCATCCCACTCTATGGAAAGGATATTTCAAAATCCCCATTCCCACCCCACTCCAGGGGAAGGATATTGCAAAATCCCCATTCCCACCCCACTACAGGGAAAAGATACTGCAAAATCCCCATTCCCACCCCACTCCAGGGGAAGAATACTGCAAAATCCCCATTCCCTCCCCACGCCTGGGGGAAGGATACTGCAAAATCCCCATTCCCATCCCACTCCAGGGGAAGGATATTGCAAAATCTCCATTCCCACCCCCTCTCTGGGGCCATCCAGAGATGGTATTTGCTGGTTCTCCGAACTACTCAAAATTTCCGCTACCGGTTCTCTAAACTGCTCAAAATTTCCACTACTGGTTCTCCAGAACCTGTCAGAACCTGCTGGATTTCACCCCTGACTGAGAGCTTATGCACTGGAGACAAATTCCTTGAGTGTCCAATCACACTTGGCCAATAAAGAATCATGAGTTCTAATCTGCTTTGGGCATGAATCCAGATGGGTGACTGTCATCCTCTCGTTGGAGTCTGAAGCTGTGGGGGAAGACAAGCTGGAACTGGAGCCGACAGAGATCGAGGGGGTGGCTTCATTGGCTTCGGAGGAAAATGGGGAGGAGCAGGGCGAGTCAGACCAGGGCCTTTCAGGATTGGGGCAGTTTATAGGCAGGAAGAAACAGGAGCTGGATGACCAAGAGAAGCTAAGCAGTGAACATGAGTGACAGAGCTCAGGTGATGAGGAAGGACCACCCACTCCTGATCCGCAAGCACGCAGAATGGAGAGAAGGCAAGAACACCGCAGACTGAACTGGCTACTCAGGATGAGAGCACCCTCACCTCTTCACAAAGCACACCTGGGGACTGAGACTTAAGGAGATGCTGTGGGGAGGGGCACTTGTTGGGAACAAACACTGAATTCCTGGAGTGTTGAGCGCCGACGTTTGAACTTTCCTGGATTCCTTGAACTCTTTCTAGATTTCTGGATTAGTTGCCGTGCTCCCTTGCTTCCTGGACTCTTCAACTTGCCCTGCTGGATTTATTGCTGAGCAGCCATTGTGTTGACAGCATTGGGCTGGACTATTTGCAGCCAGAGGCTGCTTGAGATGTGTCGGTGTGTTTGTCATCACTTTGCTCTGGGACTTGCCAGAAATGTGGGAGCGTTTCGGGAAATTTGGAGCAATAAAGGGGCGGTTTGAACTGCCAGCTGTTTGTGTTATCTCTGTGCCGTGTCCCAAGTCATCGCAGTGACTTTGGGCCAGTCCCTCTCTCTTAGCCCCAGGAAGTAGGCAATGACAAACTGTTTCTGAAAAACCTTGTCAAAAACACCTACAGAGACTTGTGCAGGCATTCTCCAAGAACTGGACACAACTGAACAGAAGAGGGGAAAAAATAGCAATTATTACTGTCCAATATAGCACACTATGTGCGGACTGACATTTATATAATATCTTCATGACTTTGCCCTAGTATGCATTTTTTATTTGCGTTCCAAATTTCCTTTTATGTGCCCTTTGTAGGCACTTATTCCTAGTGTCCGCTATACATTTCCGGCATTTTTTAAAAAAGCAAACTGTGTCACCGAATTAAAATAGCAGGGATTATGGATGTGTTGTATAGTTCAGATGCAGGTGAAGAACTATGCACTGGGTAATTTGTCATTTAAATATAAATAAACGTGGTCCTTCCCCTACCTTTGGTGCTAAATTTTCTCCAGTTCAAATACTCCAGTTTGAATCATTCATTCCAAAGGTTGAATATAAGTGAGTCTAGGAATTATTTTGTCAACCTCTCACTGGTAGGAATCAGTGCCACTATTTATGTGTGTGCTAGAATAGTTGCACTATTTTATCCATGCCACTATTTTCTTTCTTTCTTTCTTTCTTTCTTTCTTTCTTTCTTTCTTTCTTTCTTTCTTTCTTTCTTTCTTTCTTTCTTTCCTTCCTTCCTTCCTTCCTTCCTCCCTCCCTCCCTCCTTCCTTCCTTCCTTCCTTCCTTCCTTCCTTCCTTCCTTCCTTCCTTCCTAGAAAACAAACTATAATTAAAACAAAGCAAAGAAAGGGTGGAGAATAATAATCATAATAATTCATTGCTGTGAAAAAAAAACAGCAAGCAGTATCAGGATGCTATAAGCCAGTCTTCTTGGCTGGTAACTGACAATTACTGGTAGAATAGCAATAGCACTTAGACTTATATACTGCTTCACAATGCTTTACAGTCCTCTCTAAGTGGTTTACAGAGTCAGCCTCTTCCCCCTAACAATCTGGGTCCTCATTTTACCCACCTCGGAAGGATGGAAGGCTGAGTCACCTTTGAGGCAATGAGGATCGAACTGCCAAATTGCAGGCAGGAGAAGAAGCCTGCAGTTCTGCACTCTAACCACTGCGCCACCGAGGCTCTTGTGTTTGCCACCTGGTGTTATTTATGAAAGTAATAAAAGTGAGATATGAATGAATGAATGGCACAAAAGCATTTATTAAGCCCTGTATGAGATGCAGCCCTGACACTTGCCTAATTCACTGAACTGTATGAAGGAGAAGGATGTACAGCAAAATTAGACTTACAAGGTTCTGTAACTATTTTTGTTGTGGTCATTCAACCGCTAAGTCATGTCTAGCTTTTCATGACCCCATGGAGCACAGCATCCCAGGACCCCCTGTCCTCCACCGTCTCCTGGAATCTGCCCAAATACATGTTCATTGCATTGATTGTTGTTAGTTGTGAAGTCATGTCCTACCCATTGTGACCCCATGGACAACGTTCCTCCAGGCCTTCCTGTCCTCTACCATCCTCTGGAGTCCATTTAAGCCCACGCCAACTGTTTCAGTGACTCCATCCAGCCACCTCGTTCTCTGCTGTCCCCTTCTTCTTTTGCCCTCAATCGTTCCCAGCATCTTCTCCAGGGAGTCCTTCCTTCTCATTAGGTGGCCAAAGTATTTGAGTTTCCTCTTCAGGATCTGGCCTTCTAAAGAGCAGTCAGGGTTGATCTCCTCTAGGACTGACCGGTTGGATCGCCTTGCAGTCCAAGGGACTCGCAGGAATCTTCTCCAGCACCAGAGTTCAAAGGCCTCCATTCTTTGACGCTCAGCCTTCCTTATGGTCCAACTTTCACAGCCATCCATTGCAATGGGGAAAACCATAGCCTTGACTGTATACACTTTTGTTGGCTGGGTGATGTCTCTCCTTTTTAGAATGCTGTTTAGATTTGCCATGGATTTCCTCCCCAGGAGAATTGCATTGATAACACTATTTAAATATCTCATGCTCTGCCATCCCTTTCTTCTGCCTTCCATCATTGCCTACAACAGGGTCTTTTCTCAAGAAAAGTAATTTTAGCCTTCCTGTGGACCTGATTTCCCAGTTTGGTCTTCCTGGTGGAGCTGACACATAGCTTGTCCTGGTTTTTTCTGAAGACATTCCTGCCTAGTGATATTATTTCATTGCCAAAAGTATGTGAGGTCACGAGAGAATTGAAGCATTGGGATGCTCAGGTCCCTTTGCACTCAGAATAGCAATTTGTGTGTCCCTGAGTTGCAAAAAAAAGGACCATTCACAAGAACAGGTTCACGATTCGTTCCAGATTCTCAGGTTCTTGGTCTCATTTGAAGTTTGCTGAATAGGGAAGAAATGAGAGGAGGAGTCCATCGGCTGAAATAGTTTAGCTGACAACATTCCCACACAAGTGGCCTTTACTTGACACAACGATTATTGAATTTCAACAATAGAATGTCGTTCTATATCAAGGGAGCCTTGGTAGTACAGTGGTACAGTGGTACAGCTGTTATTAACACAGCTGCCTGCAATTACTGCAGGTTCAAATCTCACCAGGCTCAAGGTTGAGTCAGCCTTCCATCCTTTCTAAGGTAGGTAAAATGAGGACCCAGATTGTGGGGGCAATAAGCTGACTTTGTATAAATATACAAAAGTATGAAGGCTATTGCTTAACGCATTGTAAGCTGCCCTGAATCTCCGGAGAAGGGCGGCATATAAATCAATTTTTTTTTTTTAAAAAAAGGGGGGGATATGGTTTGAAATGCCGTGTTTGCAGTCTTCCCCAAATGTGGGTTTTTTCTTGCCTTCCTTTTCTTCTATTTGTTTCTAGTATGAAGCGTGTGTTATCAAATCATCGGTTACTATAACTGATGAAAATGAGGATGGACAGTTATTTTAATCAGCTGTGCCACGTCCTTAAGAAGTTCTTCAAGCATTTCCGTTCTGCCACAGCAATCACAGCTCATTATAAAAAAAATATCGAGTAAGTTTGTTAACATATGTCCAACACACTTTTAAAGTGCTTTTCGCAGATGTATATAAGAGCGTCTTTTTAGATTTCCATACTATGGAAAGATTGGGTGGTTTTTTGTCTTGGTCTGCTGTCAAATTTCTATCATTTGGAGAAGGGAAGGAAAGAAGGGAGGGAGGGAGGGAGGAAGGGAGGAAGGATGGTAGGTAGGAAGGAAGGAAAGTAGGAAGGAAGGAAAGTAGGGAGGGAGGGAGGAAGGGAGGGAGGGAGGGACAAAGGGAGGAAGGAAGGATGGTAGGAAGGAAGGAAAGTAGGAAGGAAGGAAAGTAGGGAGGGAGAGAGGGAGGGTGAGACGAAGGGAGGGATAAAGGGAGGGAGGAAGAAAGGAAAGTAGGAAGGGAGGGAGGGAGGAAGGGAGGAAGGAAGGAAGGAAGGAAGGAAGGAAGGAAGGAAGGAAAGAAGGATGGTAGGAAAGAAGGAAAGTAGGGAGGGAGGGAGGGACGAAGGGAGGGATAAAGGGAGGGAGGGAGGAAGAAAAGTAGGGAGGGAGGAAGGGAGGGAGGGACGAAGGGAGGGATAAAGGGAGGGAGGAAGGATGGCAGGAAGGAAGGAAAGTAGGAAGGAAGGAAAGTAGGGAGGGAGGGAGGAAGGATGGCAGGAAGGAAGGAAAGTAGGAAGGAAGGAAAGTAGGGAGGAAGGAAAGTAGGGAGGGAGGAGAGGAAAAGGAGGAAGGAAGGAAAGTAGGAAAGTAGGAAGGAAAGGAGGAGGAAGGAAGGAAGGAAGGAAGGAAGGAAGGAAGGAAGGAAGGAAGGAAGGAAGGATGTAGTATATAGGTTAATTCCTCCTAGACAGCTACATCCATACTCAGTATAATCATATCTCACATACAAGTTTAACATATGTTGACATACCCATTTCTAGAAGTAATGTAAATTTGTACAAAGATAAAGAAGTAGGTTATGCACTAGCTTAAATTTGACGATAATGTTTAAAACCAGAGATGTTAGACCATGTCCATTGTTTTTTAAATTTTCATTATTAATAAAAAAAAACTTTTTTTAAAAAAAAGTCTATGAAGATTCTCAGTCATCCAGGTCCTGGTTGTCCCAAAGGTGCTTTTTCAAGAGGCAACTGGATTTTCTGATTTTTCTTTGAAGTAGTTTTGCTTCCCCTCCAAGAAGCTTCTTCAGATGAGAATTGAAAAGTCTTTTAAAAAAACCCCGGAAAGTCCAGTTGCCTCTTGAAAAAAGCACCTTTGGGTCTACAAGAAAGCAACCAAGCTCAGAGAGTACCAAGGATCTGACAGCTTGGAAATTTGTGAATATGACACAACATTGAACTTCTTAAAGAAAGAGGGACGGGGGAAATCGAGATTTAGTAGTGCAGGAAAACCTCACCATTCATTCCCATGGAAGTTGTTTAGCAATATGGACATGAGGATGTAGTGTTTTCAGTCAAGATTTATGTGAGACCTCCAGATAGAATATAGTTCGGCTGAAGAGGTTGTAAAAAAAAAAAATGCTTTTAAAAGCCTCTGACGATCCCAGCTGAGTTGCCTGATCGCAGAGGCTTTTTTTTTTTCTTTTAAAAACATTTTTTCTACAACCTCTTCGGCCGAAGAGGTTTTTTTTAAAAAAATGCTTTTCAAAGCCTCTGACGATCAGGCAACTCAGCTGGGATCGTCAGAGGCTTTGAAAAGCATTTTTTCTACAACCTCTTCGGCCGAAGAGGTTGTAGAAAAAATGCTTTTAAAAGCTTCTGACGATCCCAGCTGACTTTCCTTTTAAAAACATTTTTTCTATAACCTCTTCGGCCAAAGAGGTTGTAGAAAAAATGCTTTTAAAAGCCTCTGACGATCCCAGCTGACTTTCCTTTTAAAAGCATTTTTTCTATAACCTCTTCGGCCAAAGAGATTGTAGAAAAAAAATGCTTTTAAAAGCCTCTGACGATCCCAGCTGAGCTGCGCGATCATCAGAGGCTTTTTTTTAAAAACTTTAAAAAGCATTTTTATGGCTGAAGAGGTTGTAGCATGATTGGGGCGTAAATTACGTGGGGTCAGAGTTGGCTTCACTTGGAACGTGCCGACAAGAAGCTCCTAATAAATAACTGGATTTCTTTTAAAGCTTTGCTCGAGGCTCGTGACTTGATTAGGGCATCCGTCGGAACCCTGAAATCGTATTTATGATGGTTGCAATGTGGTCATAAGTTGAGAACTACCTGTACAGTGGGCAATTCTCCCTTTTTAACCTCACATTTTCTTCCTTTCTGTCTCTCTGCAGTGTTGGATTTAGGACATAAATTTCAGGACTTAATGTGTGGCAGAAGGACTTTGGAGTGCATTGCTAAAAAAAAAAAAGCCCATTTTCTTTTGATATAACACCAGGAGACTTGATATGCAAGAGAAGACTTGATAGTAATACTTTTGGAAACAATGGCAGCTTTGCTTTGTCTCCCCTTGCCAAAAAAATAATTTACACTTGACTTCGACTAAAGTTGGACAAAGAGGAAGGAGAAAATCCCAGATGCTAGTAAAAATGATTTTATTGGAGCCTGATGCGTTTTTGGAAATGAATTCCTTTCTCAAGGCTGGTTCAAAAAAAAAAAAAACAAAGAAGAAAAAAAGAAAAGGGGGGGAAAAGGGGGCATCTCTTTCAAAACTGAACCGCCCTCTCTCCACAGAGAGATACAACATCATCTAACTCTAATCTACAACCCAGTCAGCAGTTCCAAGAAGGCTCCACATCCATTCGCCCCACTCAGGTGACCCCAAGGACACAGATAAACCTCCCAGTGGCCTCAACGACCCTCTGAAAGGAATGCAAATGACCAGCAGCCTGCAAGGAGTATAAATCCTTCTATCCTCCACCATCCAGTCAGAACTGAAGAAGCTTCTTGGATGAGAAGTGAAACATCTTCAAAAAAAAAAAAAAACCAGAATGTCCATTTGCCTCTTGAAAAAGCACCTTTGGGGCAACCATGACCTGGATGACGGAGGATCTCCATAGTCATCTCCTTGCTACACTCAAAAGTAGCAACAATCCTACTTTCCTAGAAAGGAAATTTTACTGCCAAAGTCTCGCTTAGCAACCTAAATTTTGGCCTCCATTGTGGTTGTACGCCGGGGACTACCTGTACTGCAGTCCCCCAATCACACTAGAAGGTTGTTGTTGTTTTTTAATTTGATTTATATACTGCCCTTCTCCGGAGACTCAGGGCGGCTTACAATGCGCTAAGCAATAGCCTTCATTCTTTTGTATGTTTATACAAAGTCAGTTTATTGCCCCCACAAACTGGGTCCTCAATTTACCTACCTTAGAAAGGATGGAAGGCTGAGTCAACCTTGAGCCTTGGTGAGATTCGAAGCTGCAGTAATTGCAGGCATCTGGTCTTAATAACCAGCTTAATAACTTAATAACAGGGTGCCTTAGACCACTGTACTACCAAGGCTCTTGAAGTCATTTTTAATGCTTCAGTTTTCAACTTCTAAAGCAGGGGTGTCAAACTCAAGGCTTGAGGGCCAGATCTGGCCTGTGGGGTGCTTAAATCTGGCCCACGGGGCAACCCTGGAAACAGTGATGGGCCAGGCCACGGTGGCTCTGACAGTGAAAATAGAATCTGGGAGGGCTGCATGTGGCCCTACCAAACTCCGTTTTTGCTGGTAGAGGGTTGCAGACACTGGTGGGATTCAGCCAGTTCGGGCCGGTTGAGGCGAGCCCATAGTTAAATTGCTGGCTGGCCCGACTCCTCCCGGTTTTTCCCATTCCAGGAGTCTACACAGGCCCCATTTTTTTTTATTTGATTTATATGCCGCCCTTCTCCGAAGACTCAGGGCGGCTTACAATGTGCTCAGCAATTTTGGCTCCCAGACAAGTGCAGGGAAGCTTCCTAGGCCCAAAATGGGGTGCAAGGGTGTGATGTGCCTCCCCCATGTCCTGTTTTCACTCCTAGGAGGCTTCAGGAAGGCCTCCTAGGCCCAAAACAGGGTGCACGTGTGTGTGTGCAGCTCCCCTGTGGCCCGTTTTCACTCCCAGGAGGCTGCAGGGAAGCCTACTAGGCCCAAAACGGGGTGCGGGGGGGGCGGCGGCGCATATCCCCTGTTTTTACTCCGGGGGGTGGGTTCAGGAGGCCGAGTGCTGCCTGTCACACACCCCTGGCCATGCCCACCACCATGTCCACGCCCACCCAGTTGGTCATTAGGGCAGAGTGTACCAGTTGTTAAATTATTTGAATCCCACCACTGGTTATAGGAGGCTGTCTCAGCTGCACGGGTGGCCCCTGAACTCCATTTTCACTGGCAGAGGGCGTGGCCGAAAATGGAGCTTGGGAGCTCATTTTTGCTGGGCAGAACACTCGGGCAACCACAGGTGCCCCCAACACAAGTGACGTCACACTGCCCTCCTGCCCCCCTGCCCCACCCAAGGTCAAACACAACCCTAATGCGGCCCTCAATGAAATCGAGTTTGACACCCCTGTTCTAAAGCAAGAAGATGGGATAAAAAAAACCGTTGACTGTTGATGCTGCAGTTGGGTTATATTTATTTATTTATTTATTTAAATTTATGTACCGCCCTTCTCCCAAAAGGGACTCAGGGCGGTGAACAGCCAAAATTAAAATACATACAATACAAAAGTTAAGATAATTAAAAGAGATTAAATCAATCGGCCTCCCAATTTAAAACCCCCAAGCCTATAAAATTTAAAAATCCCATTAAAAAACCATTTAGGCTAGGCCAGCTTGCTGGAATAAATAAGTCTTCAGGGCCTTACGGAAGGTATGGCGGTCCGGGAGCAGGCATATTCCAGGAGGTAGCTCATTCCACAGGGCGGGTGCCCCCACAGAGAAGGCTCTCCCCCTGGGGGCCGCCAGCCGACATTGTTTGACCGACGGCACCCTGAGGAGGCCCTCTCTGTGAGAGTGTATTGGCCGGTGGGACGTTATCAGTAGCAGCAGGCGGTCTCATAAGTACCCTGGCCCTAAGCCATGGAGCGCTTTAAAGATGAGAACCAACACCTTAAAACGCACCCGGAAGACCACTGGGAGCCAGTGCAGCTCGCGGAGGAGAGGTGTTACATGGGAGCACCACATCGCTCTCATAATCACCCGCGTGGCCGCATTCTGGACCAGTTGGAGCCTTATAGACAGCCACAATTCCAGAAGTCAAAGCGATAAAGAGATGCATTATTAATATTCAAGCAACAGACTGGGAGGAAAAATGGAGCGACAGTTTGACAATCCGGACATCTCCTGAGGATGTCTCCTGCTTGGCTAAGTCACGCCCGAGGGGATGTATGGATAGGAAAAGCTTGAAGTGTGTCCAGCTGTGTTTTCTACATATAAAAGGCAACTGTAGGAACAGAATCAATGAATGACCCTTTTGATAAATGCTCAGAGGCAAAGGAGGAAAAAATGCATATTCTCTGCCTTGCTCTGTTCTCCTCTGGGAGAGACACCTCGCAAATGCTAATCTATTGGTCTGATAAGATCGGCCACCAAAGTATCTAGCGAGACAACAGCTGTGGTGGCACAGGGGTTAGAATACTGTATTGAAGGCTGACTCTGCCCCACTGTCAGGAGTTCGATCCTGACCAGTTCAAGGTTGACTTAGCCTTCCATCTTTCCGAAGTCGGTAAAATGAGGACCCAGATTGTTGGGGGCAATATTTTGACTCTGTAAACTGCTTAGAGAGGACTGTAAAGAACTTCTATTCTATTCTATTCTATTCTATTCTATTCTATTCTATTCTATTCTATTCTATTCTATTCTATTCTATTCTATTCTATCCCACTCCACTCCACTCCACTCCACTCCACTCCAACCCATCATTCTATTCCATTCCATTCCACTCCATTTAATTCCATTCCATTCCATTTCACTCCATTCCACTCTATTCTAATCCACTCCACTCCACTCTATTCCAATCCATTCCATTCCATTCCATTCTATTCTTCTACTTTCTGAAAAAAATAAAATGAAAAAATAAATAAATGAAAAGGATAGAGTCTAGGATAATGACAGCAGATAGAACCTGTTGACAAAAAAAAAAAGAAGAAGAAGAAGAAAAGAGAGACATTTGCCTTTATCCTCTTTTCAATATAAAAGGAAACATTTATAAACTTGCTGAGTATATATATATTGTTTTGTGCAAGAAGGACGGAAGGAAGAACGAAGAAAGGAGCCAAGTGCCCCAGGCATCTTGTGCCTTTTCAAAAGTGAGGTTATTTCCCCCCCCGAGGAGGGATTAGCACTAGCTGCCGTTAATCCATGCAAAAGTTCACCTTGTCATGGATATATGCTGAGGGTGAAAAGCCCAAATTTGCTCCCAGCAATGTCCAAAGTGAAATTATTTTAAACCCTGATTTGGAAAGAATGAAACAATGAGCATTTGTGTGTGTATGTGTGCAGTATAGGAGTACAGTGTATTCATTTGTGTGTATGTGTGTGCACGTATGTCTCTCTCTCTCTGTGTGTGTATATGTATGCAGGATGAACATCATAGTATTGACGTGTCTTGCTTTTTTTTAAAAAAAAATAAAAATGGATGTTTGTTATAGGTGGCTGATAAGTATATATGAGCACATCAGTGGTGAAATCCAAATTTTTTTACTACTGGTTCTGTAGGCGTGGCTTGGTGGGTGTGCTGTGGCTTGGTGGACGTGGCTTGGTGGGCGTGGCAGAGAAAGGATACTGCAAAATCCCCATTCCCGCCCCACTCCTGGGGGAAGGATATTGCAAAATCTCCATTCCCACCCCACTCTGGGGCCAGCCAGAGGTGGTGTTTGCCAGTTCTCTGAACTGCTCAAAATTTCCTCTACCGGTTCTCCAGAACCTGTCAGAACCTGCTGGATTTCACCCCTGGTGCACATGATTGAAAGTATTGCATGCATCCTAGTTATGGCAGTTAAGGTTCTATTAGGCCTAATAATCTTTCTTTCTACTATTTTTCCCAAAACAGCCTTGTGAGTTGGATTTGGCTGAGAGACAATGATTGGCCCAAAGTCATCTGGCCAACTTCCATGTCTTAGGTAGGACTAGAACTCCGAGACTCCTGGTGATTGGCCCTAAGTCCCCCATGTGGGTTTCATGCCTAAGGTGGGACTAGAATTCACCGTCTCCTGGCCCAAAGTCACCCAGCTGGGTTTCATGCCTAAGGAAGAGGAGACCATGAATTTCAATCCTGCCTTAGGCATGAAAACTGGCTGGGTGACTTTGAGCCAATCACTGGGACATGGTGATTTCTAGTCCAGCAGTGGGTTTTCAATATTCTTACCACCGGTTCACCCCACACGTGCACGCTTGTTTCGCACAAGCACCTTCCATGCATGTGCCTGGCCTTACGCGCAGGCGCTTTGCTCGCTTGCGCACTTTCTGTGCATGCACCCAGCCTTGAAAACATGCCTAAACAGGACATCATAGAGCCGGGACGGGTGGGCGGACCCAACCCCGATCTCCGCTACCAGTTCGCCTGAAGCAGTACGAACCGGCTGAATACCACCTCTATTCTAGTCCTACCTTAGGCATGAAACCCAGCTGGTTGACTTTGGGCCAGTCTTTCTCTCTCAACCCAACCTACCTCACAGGGTTGTTGTCATGGGGAAATTAGGAAGAGGAAGATACGTTGGATATGTTTTGCTGCCTTGAGTTTTTGTAAAAAAAATAAGGAATATATAGTATATCAGCGGTGAAATCCGCCTGGTTCTATCTGGCTCGCCGAACTGGTAGCGGCGTCGTCAGGATGCTCTGCCCACTCATTGGGACCTCATTATGTCCCATTTTTTTTACCTTCTGCACATGCGCAGAAGAGTCGCACGTGCTTAGCACGCACACACTCCCGTGTGTTCCCGTTCCTGAAGGTAAGTGGATTTCACCGCTGCAGTATATATACTGTGCCTCTATAATTCTCTTTCCTCTATAATTTCCCTTCCATTTACAGGAAAAAAAACACCTTCTTTTATTCGGCATCTTTCAAGTATTCTAGTATAGACTACCTAAAATGCTTGTCTCTATGGACTGCCGTTTGCAGCTTTATTGTCACTTCTGCTGGATGACACAGGGGGGAAAGCCACAAATAGAAAGAGAAGGAAGCCAAGCCCAGATTCCTGTAGTTTTTTTAACTGACTTGCTCTTCCACATAACCGAACCAAACAGTGTTTTAAGTAAATCAACAGAGATCTGTTAAAGAGAACCGTGAATTTATTTTATTTATTTATATTTATTTTTATATGCCGCCCTTCTCCGGAGACTCAGGGTGGCTTACAATGCGTTAAGCAATAGCCTTCATACTTTTGTATATTTTATACAAAGTCAGCTTATTGCCCCCACAAACCGGGTCCTCATTTTACCCACCTTAGAAAGGATGGAAGGCTGAGTCGACCTTGAGCTGGTGAGAATTGAACTCGCAGTAATTGCAGGCAGCTGAATGAGGTTTCTCCCTCTTTGATCTTTCCTTCCATAATTTAAGGTACGGAGAAGACGCTGGAAAACACCTTAAAATAGGGAAGGTACTGGAAAACAGGGGAAAAATAAAAACCCGTGCCAAATTGCAGCCTTGAGACCATAGAATGCTGCAACCGGTCATAAACGCGAGCCAGTTGCTAAGCATGCAAAATGCAATTATGTGAACATGCAGGGAGACAGAATGGGAGTCTTAACTTTGAGGACATAAGCTTTTTTGACGTCTATCATAACTCTGACTGGTAGTTAACAAGCTGGTCATAAGTCAAGGACTACATGTGGAGACTTATGGAGAGAGGAATATACAATACAATGAAGGGCAGGGAATTTACATATAAACCCTTGACTCTCTTTTCATTTATAAAGCCTTAGTAAGACCACACCTAGAGTACTGCATCCAGTTTTTTTTTTTTAATTTGATTTATATGCCGCCCTTCTCCGGAGACTCAGGGCGGCTTACAGTGCGTTAAGCAATAATAGCCTTCATACTTTTGTATATTTATACAAAGTCAGCTTATTGCCCCCATAAACTGGGTCCTCAATTTACCTACCTTAGAAAGGATGGAAGGCTGAGTCAACCTTGAGCCTTGGCGAGATTCGAACCTGCAGTAATTGCAGGCAGCTGGTCTTAATAACCAGCTTAATAACAGGGTGCCTTAGACCACTGTACTACCAAGTTTTGGTCACCACACTATAAAAAAGATGTTGAGACTCTAGAAAGAGTGCAGAAAAGAGCAACCAGGATGATTAGAGGAGTAGAGGTTAAAACATATGAAGAACAGTTACAGGAACTGGGCATGGCTAGTTTAGTGAAGAGAAGGACCAGAGGAGACATGATAGCAGTCTTCCAATATTTGAGGGGCTGCCCTAGAGAGGAGGGGGTCAAGCTATTTTTTAAAGCACCTGTAGGCCAGACAAGGAATAATGGATGGAAACTGAACAAGGAGAGATTCAACCTGGAAATAAGGAGACATTTTCTGGCAGTGAGAACAATCAACTAATGGAACAGAAGTTGTCTTCGGAAGTTGTGGGAGCTTCATCACTGGAGGCTTTCAAGAAGAGACTGGACTGCCATTTGTCAGAAATGGTGTAGGCTCTTCTGCTTGGGCAGGGGGTTGGACTAGATGACCTACAAGGTCCCTTCCAACTCTGTTAATCTGTAGTCTATTTAAATAAATGCAAGAATGCATTTCTGCATGTAGAGTGTTTTGAACATGCCTTTTCAGCTTTGAAAACAAGGGTTATCATCAACATTGAAGGAGGACCAGTAGGGAGAGTTGAAGGGAAGATTTTAAGGTGCTCTGTTGTGGTCCGGGTACGGCTGCAACGAAGCCCCAAATTTCCATCACTAAGTGAGACAGTTGTTAAGTGGGGCTTTGCCCCATTTTGCAACATTTCCCGCCACGGTGAGTTGTTGCAGTTGCAGTTGTTCAGTTAGCAACACCGTTGTTAAGTGAATTTGGCTTCCCCATGGACTTTGCTTCTCAGAAGTTCTCAAAAGAGGATCACATGACCCCAGGACATTGCAACTGTCATAAATATGAATCAGTTGCTAAGCGTCTGAATTCCCACCCCCACCCTGTTCCATCGCTCTACCAAACAATTAATTCCCACTATTCTTCTCATCTTTCCTATTACCTATCTCCTTATCTTCTTATGACTATAACCAGAGGTGGGCTTCATATAATTTAACAATCAGTTCACCCAGAATTGAAGATGTGAGTGCATACGCACGCTCACATCACTCTCGTGTGTGCCTTCCGTGCATGCATGCGGCCTTCTGCGCATGTGCTTTGCTTGTGCGTGTGGCTTGCACGCATGCACATGGTTTAAATAACATGGCTAAATAGGACGGCATAATCCCAGGGCAGGTGGGTGGGCCCCTTGCACGTCGCAACTACCGGTTCGCCCGAATTGGTCTGAACCGGCTGAATCCCACCCCTGAATATAACTTTGTTGCTTGTGTCTTACAATTGATACTGTTTTAATTAATATTCTAGTATGATTTATGTTCACTGCTATTTAGTATCCTATGACCGTCACTAAGTGTTGCATCTTATGATTTATGTTGACTGTATTTTTATTATGGATATGATCATGATTTATCACTTTATTGTTTGCATGAACACTGAGAGCTTATGCACCGGAGACAAATTCTTTGTGTGTCCAATTGCAATAAAGAATTCTACTCTACTCTACTCTACTCTACTCTACTCTACTCTACTCTACTCTACTCTACTCTACCCTATCCTATCCTATCCTATCCTATCCTATCCTATCCTATCCTACCCATCATTTAACTCCTATTCTATTCTATTCTATTCTATTCTATTCTATTCTATTCTATTCTATTCTATTCTATTCTATTCTATTCCGGTCCAGTCCAGTCCGGTCCGGTCCGTTCCGTTCCGTTCCGTTCCGTTCTGTTTTGTTTTTTGTTTTTTTTTTTTTTTTAATTTGATTTATATGCCGCCCTTCTCCGAAGACTCAGGGCGGCTTACAATGTGCTCAGCAATAGCCTTCATTGTTCTGTTCTGTTCTGTTCTGTTCTGTTCTATTTCATTTTTTCTATTCTATTCCATTCTATTCCATGTGGATCTTGCAATGGTCATAAGTGTGAAAAATAGTCGTAAGACACTTTTTCCAGTATCATTGTAACTCTGAACGGTCACTAAGTGAACTGTTGTAAGTCAAAGACTACCTGTATTAGCAGCCCCTACAGAAAGCAGAAAATATTGGGGACCTATTGGCCCAAGTCTACATCTTCCTGTGGACACCATAAACCTGTTAGATCTGATGCTGGCATCTACTCCCAAGGAAGGAAAATCTTTAGCAGAGTTAAAAGAGCAAAAAGCGGTAGTGAACAGAGAAGCCACAAATAAGCTTTGATCTTACGCACTCTGTATCTCTGGTCATCTAATTAAGCTATCAGCAGTCTCATCTATTTGGCAGGGAAGGCATCTTTCTCGTAAATTGCACCGAAAAAGGGGAGGTGAAGAGAGAAATCGAGAAAAGTGAATGGGGGGAAAACAATCAGTAAGGCATTGGACATCTGTTACCTGTGTGAGTTGTACATTTTAATTAGCACAACCTTGATCGCTCACCTTGGAAATCGGCAAAGGAATGAGATTTTTGTGTTTTTTTTGATGTTGCTTGAATTCTCTATGCTTACACTTGTCATTCTGTATTCTGTTCTGTTCTGATTCGAATTCAAATCTCAAAATATTGGGCAAAAAAAAAAAGGATGTGAATAAGTCAAGAGAATGCAGCAACATTAGACTGTTATGAGGAGGAAGGAAGGAAGCCAGGAAAAAAGAAAGAAAGAAAGAAAGAAAGAAAGAAAGAAAGAAAGAAAAGAAAAGAAAGAAAGAAGAAGGAAGGAAGGAAGGAAGGAAGGAAGGAAGGAAGGAAGGAAGGAGAGAGAGAGAAAGAATGAAAGAAGGAAAGAAAGAAAGAAAGAAAGAAAGAAAGAAAGAAGAGGAAGGAAGGAGGGAAGGAAGGAAAATCATGCTAGGACTTATTTTCTGGTTGAGTCTTATTTTAGGGGAAACAGGGTAGGTAGGTGGGTAGGTAGATTAGATAGATAGATAGATAGATAGATAGTTAGATAGATAGATAGATAGATAAATACCGTGTTTCCCCAAAAATAAGACCAGGTCTTAAATTAATTTTTGCTCCAAAAGACGTATTAGGTTTTATTTTCTGGTTAGGTCTTATTTTGGGGGGAAATACGGTACTAAATGCAACCATCTGGCTGACGATCTTAACTAGGGCTTTTTTTGGGGGGTAGGGCTTATATTACGAGCAACCTGAAAAATTATGCTAGGACTTATTTTCCGGTTGGGTCTTATTTTTGGGGAAACACGGTACTAATTTAAGAACTACAGTGCTTCACTTAACAACTCTGTCAAGAAAGGTCATAAAACAGGGGCAAAACTCACAGCCATTTTGGTCTCTACTGGTAATTCAAGGTCTATCTGCATTTCATTCCAATTGGAGATTTCTTTTGAGCAAATGTATCTGTTCATTCCGATAGAATTTGAATGTCAGTCGCTGTATTAATTTGCAGGAGGGACTCCATTAGCAAACAACTTTATCATGCGTTCCTGATGCCTTCTGGGCTGAAATAAATAGTTAAAAGGCATGCATGGACAGAAAAATGATTTATAAATGTGAATTTAAATGGCCATTTTTTTGGCAAATATTCAAACAGCAGGTTAATGAAAAAAAGCTCTTAATAGATACACGGATGCAAATAAACCTAGCATAAATGAGAAACAGCCAGGTTTTTTTTGAAGGCTTTGCTATGATTATTTCCCTAAAAGTAATTGTCTGTCTTTTTTCCCCCATAGTGGAAAGAAAAAAATTTCTTTTCAGGCAAAACCCAGCTTGTTTGGACACATTTTCAGTGTCGGTTCCCTGTAGCTTTTTTCCCAACAAATTTTCTCCTAGTGCAGGGGACGTGGTATCACAGTGCCTTAGTGATGCTGGAACTGTTAACCAGAAATGGGCTGCACTCCAGTGGTTTGAGTCCCGCTCCACGAGTGAGCTCC
The DNA here is from genome assembly GCF_029531705.1 of Pantherophis guttatus. The sequence continues at coordinate 474,945 of NW_026844020.1, forward strand.
TGCCTACTCAGCAATTCCAAAGCATGCAATATTGCAAGTAGATAAATGGGTACCACTTAGGTGGGAAAAACCTACCTTTGCTTGTCTGTGCGGTGAGCGGAAGGCGGTGCTGGACCTGAGGCAGAGCAACACAAGGCAAGGGGAGACTGGTGGAGGAACAGTCAGAAACCTGAGCACCTCTGGCCAGCTGCTGTAAGCTAGTCTGCCCCCTTTGTAAGGGCGCAAGAATGAACTAACAATCTAGGGCAGGGGTGTCAAACTCAATTCCATTGAGGGCTGCATCAGGGTTGTGTTTGACCTCGAGGTGTGTGTGTGGCCATCTCGATGTCACTTGTGACAGGGGCATCTGTGGTGGTGCAGTGCTAAGGCAGGACTTCTCTCAGACCCTCCCTCTCATTATAATATCCTTCCTTCCTTCCTTCCTTCCTTCCTTCCTTCCTTCCTTCCTTCCTTCCTTCCTTCCTTCCTTCTTTTTCTTTCCCTTTCCTTCTTTTTCCTTCCCTCTTCATTCTCCTTCCTTCCTTCCTTCCTTCCCCTCTTTCTCTATTTTTCCTTCCTTGCTCTCTTCCCATCTTTCCTTCTTTTTCTTTTTCTTTCCTCTTTTTCCCTTTCTCCTTTCCTGTTCCCTCTCAGATGCTCAAATGCAAAACAGGAAACATTTCTTCTTTTGTTTTCTTTTTAGTTTGTTTTGCTTGCTTTCTGCCAGTGAAAAGTGAAGGACCAGCCTACGGTGCTTCTGCTAATGAAAACGGACCGTTCCAGGCTCCATTTTCACTGGCTGTTCTGCCCCAGCTATGGACCCCAAAGAATGCAGCACACACAAAGTCTGTACAAACCTTAGTTTACTAAAATAAAATCAGTTTTTTCTTCAAACAAAGGCTGTTAATTAACTTTCTTAACAGCCTACAAGAATCCAAAGAATAAATAATCTTAATCTTACTATGGTTGGCAGAAAGCCCAGAAGCAATTTGCAGAGAACTAAGATCAAGGCACGAAGGAGAGTGAACGAAGTTCTTCCCTGCAACTTGCTTCAGTCGGCGTTCTTCCTTAAATAGGCTAAGGGAGTGGCCAATTAGCCCCAAGCCTTACTCTCGAGGAGACCTCCTGAGGAGCCACTCCTGCCTTTTGGCAGCTCTGCGCGCCCGTGCATCGAGAAGAGGCTCCTCCTCTTCGTCCTCTTCACTTATGGGAGCTTCTGGGGGTTCTGAAGGCCTTGGCTGAATCCCCGAATCTGGCACCACATCTTCTCCAGCCTCCTCATTGTCCGACTCGAGTGCCAGCTGCACAGGCTGCTGGCACAGCACCACACCAGCCTCCTCGCTGTCCAAATCAGCTACTAGCTGCACAGGCCGCGAACGGGCCACAACACTGGCAGAGGCACCACAGGCCGGTCCTTCACTGTTTCCAGGGCTGCCCTGCAGGCCTTATCTAAGTACCCTGCAGGCCAAATCCAGCCCGCGCGCCTTGAGTTTGACACCCTTGATCTAGGCTACCAGGACTGCTTCATGTCTAGCATTTGTAGATTTCCCTGACATTGTAAGCCATACGCTAAATAAATAAATCGGCCAGTGCTTCATAGCAGGAAAGCATTTGGATGATGGAGATGCTATGCCCTTATGTGAAAACAGTTGTTGTTTTAAAAAAAAGTTGTTTGGAAATAGGAACTGAATTGGCCCAATGTGAGGAAGTGATTCAATTGTCCAAACTAGATCAACTTTCAGAATCAATGGAAATGGTCAAATTGATCCATTTTGCCCAATATCCCCATCCCTCGGGCCACTGCCGCTTACATTATTCAATATAATGTAATGGACCATCTGCTTTTCTTTGCTTGCCTTCAGCTGGTCACCAGAGAGTCAGGGTGAAGTAAGCTAGCCTACATGTACGTAGGTATAGCTGCTAACTCAAATAACTCATTAACAGGCAAGGCCACAAAGTCAAGGACAGGGTGAGATAGAAGAAATCAATCAATCGATCAATCGATCAATCAATCAATCAATCAATCAATCAGAATAGAGCTGGAAGGGACCTTGGAAGTCTTCTAGTCCAACTTTCTGCTCAAGCAGGAGACCCTATACCAGTGATGGCTAACCTTTTTGCCGAAAAAAAAGTAGCCCAAAAACTTTGTTGTTGTTGTTTTCCTCTTCTAAATTTAGGTGCGTCTTATAGTCCGAAAAATACGGTAAATATCTTTATGCAGATTTAGGAATAAAAGGAATGCATACTTGTCCTTATTTGAGATATCACTACCTTTTCCATTGCTTAGTTTTTTTTTTTAAAAAAAAAAATAACACTAATTCTGAAGGACAGATAGATATTAGGACTAAAGATTAGTTTGGGAGATGGGGGAGGGAGGGAGGGAGTAGAAAGTTATTAGGAATTAATACTTGAGGATATGGATGGATGGATGGATGGATGGATGGATGGATGGACGGACGGATGGATGGATGGATGGATGGATGGATGGAGTGAATGAGTAAATACATACAGTAGAGATAGATAGATAGATAGATAGATAGATAGATAGATAGATATGGATAAATGGATGGATGGATGGATGGATGGATGGATGGATGGATGGAGTGAATGAGAAGGTGAGTGAGTAAATACATATACAGGATAGATAGATAGATAGATAGATAGATAGATAGATAGATAGATATGGATGGATGCAGTTAATGAGAAGGTGAGTGAGTAAATACATACAGTAGAGATATATGTATGTATGGATAGATAGATAGATAGATAGATAGATAGATAGATAGATAGATAGATAGATAGATTTTGATTCATATTAGGGCTGAAGATTAGTTTGAGAGATGGATTGGAAAGAAGGAAGGAAGGAAGGAAGATGAATGGGTAAGTAGATGGGTGGGTGGAGTGAGTAGATAGATATAGGAGAGGGGGAAGAGGGAGGGAGGGAAGGAGGCAGGGAGAGAGACAGAGAGACAGAGGCAGAGACACACAGAGAAAGACAGAAGCAGAGATAGAGAGAGATCTCAGAAGAAGGCAATGGCAGGCTGCATCTGGATTGCTTCCAAGCAAATTATATGTTGCTGAAGTCACCAGGAACTGAGCTCAATTTGAAGAAAACCATAACTTGGAAGGGACGAGCCATAATGAGCAATCCGTTGGCATTGTAACCATCCATGCAGAGGATAGGATGGTCTATCTGCACCATCCCTCCTGCTTTATAAATTGCTCAAGCTTCCTTCCAAGTGTACACCACATGCCTGAATGGAAACCGCCTCCTGGTGCTTTTCTTATTGGAAAACTGTATGGGTAAAAAAAAAAAAAAGAAAAACCAGCGAATGCAAGAGAAAACATACATTGAGGTGAAAAGCTTGGGGGAAATGTGTATCCGTGTTCCAGGCTGTCTGTGGGCTTCTATTGAATCCACTTGGAATGGAACATGCCCTTAGTAAAATTAGCATTTTGGTCCAATCTTAAACAAAAAAAAACCCCAAAACCCTCCAACACTCATTTTTGTGCTAAAGATTAAATACGCCTCAGAGGGCAGTAGGTCTTTGGTTATTCGGGTCTTCTCCCACGTAAAATTGGAAGTGTCTTGGCGACGTTTCGACGAAGTCTCATTCGTCATCTTCAGGCTGGTGTTCTCGGCTTCGTGCTTCCAGGAGATCTCTGCGATCTCACATTGCTCCTGGAAGCACGAAACCGAGAACACCAGCCTGAAGATGACGAATGAGACTTCGTCGAAACGTCGCCAAGACACTTCCAATTTTACGTGGGAGAAGACCCGAATAACCAAAGACCTACACACACACACACACACACACACACACACACACACACACATATATATATATATATATATATACACACACATATATACAGTATATGATACAATTCACCTCAGAATTGACTGGAAAAAGTGAATTTCGGCGCTGAGTTTTACTACCGGGTTTCCCCGAAAATAAGACCCTGTCTTATGTTTTTTTGAACCTTGAAATAAGCGCTCGGCCTTATTGCCATGTGCTCAAAAGCCCAATTGGGCTTATTATCAGGGGATGTCTTATTTTGGGGGAAACAGGGTTGTTTTTGCTGTTTTCAATCAGAACACAAGCTCAAATTCAAAAGCCCAGAGAAGGCATAAAACTCAGGCACTCTCAGCATCTCTTCCCATTTTTTTTCTCTTCACCAAGATCTTCAAGGCATGTGATCCTGTCCACCATTAAAACCATCTTTCCAAGCAGTCTCCATGTTTCCAGTGTCTTTCTCCCCACTTGGAACTGTTGTGACCCCAACTCCCGAGCCTGTCCTAACAGAGGAAGAGGACTCAGAAGGTGATGGGAAGGAACTGATAAGGCCTCCCCCTCCAGGACTCTCCTCTCTGGCAATGCCTCAGGTTCCATCCGAAGGCCAAGAGGAACAGCCTGGGATATGCCAGGAGGAAAGCATATCGGAACAACAACAGATAGGGAGCAAAAATGATGAATCCTGGCTTGATCCCAGGCAGCGTCGGAGGGAGAAGCGTGCGCAGCAACGAAAGAGGCGTGGGAGGGCCAGAGATTGAGCTGAGTCACTGAGCCACGCCCCACAAGGAATAAAAGTGGGTGTGATTGCTCTTCAGGCTTTGTGACGGTCAAAGTTAAAAACCTGAGAGTCACATCACGTTACCTGAAATCTGGCTTGTGCATATTTGGATTGGATCTTGGTTAACTATTGCTTTGTGGATTACTTTTTGCTACTGAACCGGACTGAGGATAAACTCTCTCTTGCTAACTGTGAGTGAAAACTGACTTGGCAGGCATTTCGCAGTTTACTGCCAAAACTCTTATCTGCAAGGGTTTCTAGTCTGATTGCTTAATAAAATCTTGGCAGGACTGCCTGGTGGTGTGTTTGCCTGTGTGGGGAAGGGGGACAGAACAGGAACTGAACCCAGAAGGAAATTTCTTTCAACAGAGCAATGGAGGTTTTATTGGTTTTGGTACTGGAGTTTTATCTTTCTAAGATGCCCAGAGCTTGATTGAGTTGGCCATATAAATATTCTAAATAAATAATTCCTGGGAAGAAGAAAAGATAGCTGATTGAGAAGCAGGACAGAAAGACACATCTGCAGAGTATCTATGGAGATTCTCCATCGTCCAGGTCCTGGTTGTCCCAAAGGTGCTTTTTTAAAAGAGGCAACTGGACTTTCTGGTTTTTCTTTTAAGACGTTTCGCTTCTCATCCCAGAAGCTTCTTCAGCTCTGACTGATGGTGGGGAATGGAAGGATTTATACTCCTTGCAGACAGCTAGTCATTTGCATCCTTTTTAGAGAATCCTTGAGGCCGCTTGGACGTTTGTCTGGGTCCTCGGGGCCAGCTGAGTGGTGCAAATGGGTGTGGCATCTTCTTGGAACTGCTGAAAGGACTATGTTGTCGACTGGAGATCGATGGTGGTATCCCTCCCCCTCTGTTGAGAGAGGGCTGTTCAATTTTGACATAGATGGCCTCTTTGACCCATCATACAAACCAGCGGCCCTCTCTGTCCAAAATGTGGACTTTGCTGTCTTCAAAAGAGCGCCCTTTGTTTTCTAAATGCAGATGGACTGCTGAATCCTGAATCCTGATGGGTTTGTTCTCCTGCGTTTAACAACTCTCTAAAACTGGGGTCCCCAACCTTGACAACTTTAAGACTTGTGGACTTCAACTCCCAGAGCTCCTGGCTGAGGAACTCTGGGAATTGAAGTCCACAAGTCTTAAAGTTGCCAAGGTTGGAGACCCCCTGCTCTAAAAGAATGCAAATGACCAGCTGTCTGCAAAGAGTGTAACTCCTTCCATTCCCCTCCATACAGTCAGAGCTTCTTGGATGAGAAGAGAAATGTCTTCAAAGAAAAACCAGAAATTCCAGTTGCCTCCTGAAAAAAGCACCTTTGGATCTACAGAGTATATTTTTTGAACACTGAAAAATGAAATATTTTAAGGAATATTGATTAAAATTCAGGGGGCTGTTTAGTCTGTTTAGGTGATGTGACGTAACTGTTTTTATTATTATTATTATTATTATTATTATTATTATTATTATTATTATTATTATTATTATCTTGAGTCAAGGTGCTTTCTTCTCATATCTCAAAACTTTTGCTCTAAGAACTTCGAGCTATAGATATTTATTTATTTATTTATTTATTTATTTATTTTATTTATCAAATTTCTATACCGCCCTACTCCCGAGGGACTCGGGGCAGTAAACAGCCAAGATAAAATACAGATAATACAAAGATATAGGGTGTCAAAGATATAGGGTTGGGGTTTTTTTTTACTTTTCAAAAGAAACACTTCATTCCATTTGTTAAGTTAGCAAAGGAGAGCAAAACATTAGCAGAATTATCTGGTTCAGCCTTTGATGTAGATTACACAATATAGGTCAGAAATTTTATCCAACAATAAGAAGAGAATGGCTCTAACATAAATATTTGAAGAGAAGCTGGCCTAAATTTAGGAAGGGAAACTTTTTTTTTTAGTTCTCCAATTTCTCACTTGGGTTCATTCCAGTTTCCACTCTTCCTGCTCTCACTTCTTATAGATTTAGTAGAGTTATCTGCAATTGATCTTCAGTGCAAAGTGGACTTGCACTGATCAATCAAAGAAAGGAATTTGGACATTTTCCACAAGATTTCACTGTTTCAAGCTTTTCAAGCTGACAAGCTATTATAAGAAAACAAACGATTGTGTGCGTGTGTAGTTTAATGAAAAGAAGGACTGGGGTGACAGGATAGCAGTCTTCCAATATCTAAGGGGCTGCCCCAAAGAAGAGAGGGTCAATTTATTATCCAAAGCATCTGAAGGCAGGACAAGAAGCAATGGGTGGAAACTACCATATTTTTCAGACTATAAAATGCACTGGAGTATAAGACACACCTTAGTTTCTGGGGAGGAAAACAAGAAAAAAACTGATTGGGGGTGGATCTGCCTCCTGGAATACTCCTAATCAGTTGTTCCCAGAGGTGAATTTTAGCAAAAAGAATTGTTGTTGTGAGCTCTGCGCCTTGCTTTGTTTCCAGCCTCTCAAATGGAGGTTTCAGAGGCTTTTTTCAGCCTCTCAAATGGAGGTTTCAGAGACTTTTTTCAGCCTCTCAAATGGAGGTTTCAGAGACTTTTTTCAGCCTCTCAAATGGAGGTTTCAGAGGCTTTTTTCAGCCTCTCAAATGGAGGTTTCAGAGGCTTTTTTCAGCCTCTCAAATGGAGGTTTCAGAGGCTTTTTTCAGCCTCTCAAATGGAGGTTTCAGAGACTTTTTTCAGCCTCTCAAATGGAGGTTTCAGAGACTTTTTTCAGCCTCTCAAATGGAGGTTTCAGAGGCTTTTTTCAGCCTCTCAAATGGAGGTTTCAGAGGCTTTTTTCAGCCTCTCAAATGGAGGTTTCAGAGGCTTTTTTCAGCCTTTCAAATGGAGGTTTCAGAGGCTTTTTTCAGCCTCTCAAATGGAGGTTTCAGAGACTTTTTTCAGCCTCTCAAATGGAGGTTTCAGAGGCTTTTTTCAGCCTCTCAAATGGAGGTTTCAGAGGCTTTTTTCAGCCTCTCAAATGGAGGTTTCAGAGGCTTTTTTCAGAGGCTGTGTAGGGCTACAATCAAACTATAAGACGCAGATTTTCACCCTCTTTTTTGGGATAAAAAGGTGTGTCTTATACTCTGAAAAATACAGTAATCAAGGAGAGAAGCAATCTAGAACTAAGGAGAAATTTCCTGACAGAACAATAAGCCAAAGGAATGACTTTCCTCCAGAAGTTATGAATGCTCCACCATTGAAGGTTTTTAAGAAGGGATTGGACAACCATTTTTCTGAAATGGTATAGGCCAGTGATGGCAAAACTTTTTGGCACCAAGTGCCCAAACCAGAATGTGTGTGTGTGCACATGCCGAAGCTCTGGAAGCCCAAAGACCAGCTGGCTGGCGCATGCATGTGCAACATCCAGCTGGGCTTTGGGTTTCCGGTACTCCGGCGCACATGAAGACCAGCTGGCTTGTGCATATGCGCACACCGGAAACCTGAAGAGCAGCTGGCAATGGCGCGCGTGCCCACAGAGAGGGCTCTGTATGCCACCTCTGGCACATATGCCATAGGTACACCATCACAGGCATAGAATCTCCTGCTTGAGCAGGGAGGGGTTGGACTAGAAGACCTCCAAGGTCCCTTCCAACTTTGTTATTCTGACAAGTCAAAAGGAGAAGGGGACAGTTAGATTATGTCATCGAGGCAATGAATATGAATTTGGGGAAATTGCAGGAGGCCGTGGAGGACATGCGCGCTGTGGACCATGGGGTTGCAAAGAGTTGGACATGATTTAGCGACAGAACAACAATAAAAAAAAGTATTAATGGAATTTATCAGAAGTTTCATATTACAGATTGTTAAGGAAATTCTTGGCTCATAACCGATGTTGTTGGTTATTGAGCAGAGTATCCTTTGAGTAAACGCATGAAAAAGCGACTAGGAGTGGATAAAAAAGATCAATCCAGGGATATTTCAAGTACAAAGTCTTCTTACCAGTTGTAGTCATACACAATAAAACAGTTCTTCTTGAGTTTCAAAACAGGAACAAGTTCAATATCAAAACATTCAATAAATAGAAAGTAACATGTAGCTATGATCAAACAGTGATCATGCAGAGAGATCAGGTAGAGAGTTACAGCAAATAAGCAGGTAAAATGGTGTAGTATCCACACAAGCCATGATCCTGACTTCCCTTAAGTACATTGGCTACAGAGCTTAGCCAATCAGGATACAGGATGATGCAATACAGTCTTAAAGCAATATAATACCTGACTGCAAACATACATTGTTGGTTTATATATTGTCTGGCCAACTAGTTAGACAAATAACCATTTCCTAACACAGTTGCCGTACTTTTTTCATGCTGATAATGTTGATGGTGATGAACAGGATGGAGCGGGGGAATGAAAATGATTTCATATCTATATTTGTTCTGCATGTCCTCCTCCCTTGTAGCCTCTGAGTACAGAATGCCTTCAGGCAAAGTCCACTGCCTCCCTTAGTCCTGGATATCCATTTTTACAGCTGCGATTCCACGAAATTAACTTCCGCCTTCCAGCTTTTTCAACAGACAGAGACGTTTCTCACAAAAGCCTTAATTATATTCCTCTCAACGCTGATATAAAGTCAGGGAAATATTGAAATATGGATTTGCTCAAACTTTGCTGCGTTCCAATGGAAAATGTGTTATTGGGTGACCTTTCTCTAATGTGGTTCTAAGGATTTACTCTGGGTTTTATAAACACGGCTCTGAGTAAATTGGAAAATTGAACTTTGGGACATGTCTCTGCTGAGAATGACCTGGAAAAATGGACAGAATTTTTGAAGAAATTAGCCACAAAATGTTGCAGTGTGGAAAGCTGTGTTCAGACTACAGGTCCATCTGTACAATGGAGTCTTGGGCAGGGATGGTATTCACTTAACTACCGGTTTGCAAATGTGAGTGCGCATGCAGGGCCATTCGTGCATGTGGAGAGCGTCAAAAATGTAGATAAATGGGACGTGATTATGTCCGGAAGGGTGGGCGGAGCATCCAGCATTTGCCCGAACCGGATAGAACTGGCTGAATACTAGCACTGGTCTTGGGGTTCTCTGAGTTTGGTGGTTTTCTTGCAGATGTTTCATTACCAACCCAGGTAACTTCATCAGTGTTAGTAGGGAGTGGGGTTTGCTCTCCATGCTAGCGCTGATGATGTTACAGTTCGTCAGATAATGAAACATCTGTAACAAAAGAACCAGGCTCAGAGACCATCAAGGACCTTTCCTCCTCCTCCTCCTCCTCCTTCTCCTTCTCCTCCTCCACTCCACAAAACCCACTCCCTTCTAGCACTGATGATGTTACTTAGTTGGTTCATAAAAAGTCTGCAAGAAAACCACCAGCTCAGAGAGCACCAAGGACCCCACAGTTCAACTCTGAGCTACAAATATTCTCTTCTATTGGTACCACCTACACAATTTACCTGTCACACTGTTCAGATTTTTGCAGCTACTAAGAATACCAGGAGCCTTGGTAGTACAGTGGTCTAAAGCACCCTGTTATTAAGACCAGCTGCCTGCAATTACTGCAGGTTCGAATCTCGCCAGGCTCAAAGTTGACTCAGCCTTCCATCCTTTCTAAGGTAGGTGAAATGAGGACCCAGTTTGTGGGGGCAATAAGCTGACTTTGTATAAATATACAAAAGGATGAAGGCTATTGCTTAGCACATTGTAAGCCGCCCTGAGTCTCCGGAGAAGGGCGGTATATAAATCAAATATATATATAAGAAATATATATATATATATTTCTTTTTCTTTTTCGTACGCTTTTATGTGCATATTCTTTCTAGCCAGGTTTTACCTACATAACCAGGGCTGTAGAACATCTTAGCTTACGTAGGTAAAACCTGGCTAGAAAGAATATGCATATATATATATATATATATATATATATATATATATATATATATATATATATATATATATATATATATATATATATATATATATATATATATATATATATATACCAGTTGGCTGTTATGAACTTCCAGACATTTGTTGTCTTCCTTTGACACGATTCCAAGAATTCTGATTCCTGCTCAGAGTGATAGCTGATTTTTTTTCCTTCCAAACTTTTTCAGCCTTATTTTCAGCAAACCTTAATATTTTGTTAGCTCTTCCAATTGTTTTTCACAACTTCCATCGGGCAATCCTTATTAGGCCTGCTATAATAATTCAAGCATTTTTTTCCCTTTTTTTCTGATGGTGACTTGACTTAGAATAATCCGCTCCCACTTTTAACTCTGGTTCTTTCATTGATCCATGCTCATTAGTTTTCTTGTTTTCTGATCAAGTATGTATAATTCAGCTGGCGTCCAATCAATTATACCTGCAGTATATCAAATAATTAGAACAGCCCATGTGTTTATGACTTTAATTATGTATCTTGCCTTTAGTTCTGTTTTTTTTTCTTAAAAAAAATTCAGATTCCTCCCTCCCCCAATCATTAGAGCTGGTATTCTTTTAAACTTGCTTTCACAAAAAGTCAGAGATTTGTACCCTTCTTTTGATGCCAGTATTTTTATTCATCTATCCCCTTCAACAATGATTTGACTAAGTGGTGGGGCTGAAAAATTTAACAACCGTTTTGCTGCTTGGTTGCTGGTTAGGTGTGGCCATGGGGGCGTGGCCTATTCAGCCCCCTGCACCACAGCGCAGGGGGGGGGGCTTTTTCGCCTTCCTAAGGCTTTGGAGGCTTTCCTTGAGCCTACGGGAGGGTGAAAATGGCCTCTTCCGGGCTCCGGAGGCCCTCCGGAGGCAGGAAACAGGCCTGTTTCCAGACTTCTGGTACTTCCGGTAGCCCCGTTTTTCATCCTCCGAGGCTCCAGAGGCTTTCCTTGAGCCTCCAGGAGGCCAAAAACAGGCCCATTTCTGGACTTCCGGTAGGCCCATTTTTCACCCTCACAGAGCCTCCACGCAGGCCCTGCATTTACCTCGTATCCAAAACGGGCCACGTGGAGACTCCTAGGAGGGGAGGGGAGGGGAGGTGTGGGAGGGGTCAGCCAGTCCTTGGAACAACCGGTTTGGTGAACCAGATTAAAATTAACATCTGGTTCACCCGAATCGTTCTGAACTGGCTGAATCCCACCCCTGCCTTGACTCCTGGGTGCTCCATCACAGGAGATTTTCAAGAACAGACTTGACAACCAATTGAACAGAACAATATAAGGTTTCCTGCCTTGAGCAGGGGGTTGGACCTCTGGGGACCCTTCCAGCCCTATCATTCTATGATTTGCTTTCTTTAATCACCAAAATTTCATGTTTGTCTGAAGGTGATTGTACAGGTAGTCCTTGACTTAGAAACATAATTGAGCTCAAAATTTCTGCAGCTAAGCGATTTGTTAAATGAAATTTACTCCTTTTTATGGCCTTTCTTGTCAGGGTTGTTAAGTGAACCACTGCAGTTGTTAACTTAGTAAACACGGTTATTACGTAAATCTGGCTTCCCCATTGACTTTACTTTTCAGGAGGTCACCAAAGGGGACGGTGAGTTCTAGTCCCTTCTTAAGATAGAAAGCCAGCTGGGTGACTCTGGGCTGATCACCAGGAGACTGTGAGTTCTAGTCCTCTTTTAGCCATGAAAGCTGACTGGGTGACTTTGAGCCAAACACTAGGAGACTGTGAGTTCTAGTCCTGTTTTAGCCATGAAAACCGGTGGTGTAACTTTGAGACAATAACCAGGAGACTGTGAGTTCCAGTCCTCTTTTAGCCATGAAAGCTGACTGGGTGACTTTGAGCCAAACACTAGGAGACTGTGAGTTCTAGCCCTGTCTTAGCCATGAAAACTGATGATGTAACTTTGAGCCAATAACCAGGAGACTGTGAGTTCTAGTCCTCTATTAGCCATGAAAGCTGGCTGGGTGACTTTGGGCCAATAACCAGGAGACTGTGAGTTCTAGTCCTCTTTTAGCCATGAAAGCTGACTGGGTGACTTTGAGCCAAACACTAGGAGACCGTGAGTTCTAGTCCTGTCTTAGCCATGACAACTGGTGGTGTAACTTTGAGCCAATAACCAGGAGACTGTGAGTTCTAGTCCCACTTTTGCTATGTAAGCCAGTTGGGTGACTTTGAGCCAGTCACTCCCTCTCAGCCCAACCCACCTCACAAGGTTGTTGTTGTCAGGAAGAAGGTCCGTGAGATACATGTGCCACCTTGACTTATTTGTAAAAAGAATAAAAGCAAGGTATAAATAAATACAAATAAATAAAACATTGAGGCTGCACAAATCCAGACAATGACCACTAGATGGCAGCAAATAGAGAACTCTCATATTTTCTTGCCATTCTTCAACCCCCCCTGGATTCTAAACAAGGAAAATCTAACATCGATGCTGACATTTTTTACAAGATGCACTGGTGATATTCATGCGTTGTTTTTCTACCTGCATCCTCTCATGAAAAAAAAATAGATAATAAAAATGACGGAGCACTGCCTGATAATGATCCACCCAGCGGTCTGTTTGACGGCATATATTTGTCCTATTTAGGCTCAGCAGGGGTCTGTAAGAGAACTCCGGCATCCATAAATTGGACCAAGATAAAAGAACACAAAGTACCCGAGACTCTAATAACTAGGAAAAGAACATAACATCCATACGAGGAATACGGTGAGAATTCGGGAAAAGAAAACTCAAGTGAGCCATTCGATGATCATTCCTTTCACAAATGCTGCCTAATAGGTTTTCTCCGTTTTCCACAATTGTCACATGTGTGTAATGTTTTTTCTTTTCTTTTGTGTCCCCCCCCCCTTCTCTGTCATATTTCAGCTTATCCTTTGGAATGCAGGTATTCCAAAATGCAGTTAAATGTTTTAAAGAGTGGAAAAAATAAGTATTTGCTTGGTTCTGCTAATGGGTGTAGTTCAGGATTTCCCACTCTTGTTAAAGAATAGAATATAATAGAATAGAATAGAATAGAATAGAATAGAATAGAATAGAATGGAATGGAATGGAATGGAATGGAATGGAATGGAATGGATTGGAATGGAAGGGAAGGGAAAGGAAGGGAGGGAAGGGAAGGGAAGGGAAGGGTTTGAGAGGAGATGAGAGGAGAGGAGAGGAGGAGAGGAGAAGAGAGGAGAGGAGAGGAGAGGAGAGAGGAGAGGAGAAGAGAAATAAATAACTTTATTGTCATTGTACATGTATACACAGTATACACATACAACGAAATTCACTTAACCCCCAAAGACCAGGTCCAACACACATAACAATCCCCAAACACACCCCCACCCCACTCACCACAAATTCCCCATCCCTAAACCACCCAAACATCCACACAACAGACCAAGTAATACTGTCCAACAGCTCACTGATAGTGGCCCTTTAGTTCATTGTTGAGTGCAATTATAGCTCTGGGATAAAAACTATTCAGAAGATGTGTGGTCCGAGTTTTAATCGTTCTGTATCTTCTGCCAGAAGGCAACAGTCCAAAAAGATTGTACGCAGGATGGGAAGAGTCTCTGAGAAGGTTATGCAACTTTCTCAAACAGCAAGAAGAGAAGAGAAGAGAAGAGAAGGGAAGGGAAGGGAAGAGAAGAGAAGAGAAGAGAAGAGAAGAAGAGAGAAGAGAAGAGAAGAGAAGAGAAGAGAAGAGAAAAAGGAAGAGAAGAGCAACAGAGTTGGAAGGGACCTTGGAGGTCTTCTAGTCCAACCCCCTGCTTAGGCAAGAAACCCTATACCATTTCAGACAAATGGTTGTCCAATTTTTTCTTAAAAACGTCCAGTGTTGGAGCATTCTTGCAAGCTTGAAAATTTGAAAAGTTCCCCATCTATCCCCTCGTCCAAGTCATTGATGAAGATGTTGAAGAGCACTGGGCCTCAAACAGAGCCTTGGGGTACTCCACTGCATATTTCCCTCCATGTAGATGCAGTTCCATTGAGGACTCCACTTTGAGTGCGGTTGGTCAGCCAGTTATGAATCCATCTGGTGGAGATGCTGTCTAACCCACATTTTTTTCTATCTTACCAAGTAATAAGTCTACTTTATCAAGTGCCTTAAGAAGGCGTCATTAGAAAGCATCACTGAAAGCACCAATTACCACCCCAAACACAAAGAGAACCTCCTGCGCACGACATCCAACTGCGCCTTCTATAATTTTGTAAACAACAAACTTAAAGACTCAAGATCCATCCCACCCCTAAAAGGACCTAACGGTAAAGAATGCAATGATGAAGCAGTTAATGCAAACCTCTTCAACACTTTCTTCGGCTCGGTCTTTGTAAACAGTAATGGCTCATGCCCAACATTCCCTACTCATACCTAAAATAACTACAATGATCTAACACAAATAGATTTTACAGAAGATAATGTTGAAAAGGCACTATGCAGACTAAAACCATCTCTATCTATAGGAACTGATGGACTATGTGCATATTTCTTTAAAAAGCTGTCCACTGCTATAGCAGAACCTCTAAGCATAATCTTTGAAAAATCCTTTGAGACCAGTTCTGTACCCAGACTATGGTCACTAGCCACGGTCATCCCTATCTTCAAAAAGGGAGACCCCAGCCTAGTTGAAAATTACAGACCAATCTCTTTATGCTGAGTCACCTGCAAAGTCATGGAATCAAGCATCAAGCATTCCATTACCCTCCAACTAGAAACAAACAACCTACTCTCTAATAAACAATTTGGTTTCAGAAAAAAATTATCCTGTAATGTCCAACTTCTACACTGCAAGAACATATGGACTACAAATCTCGATCAGGGCAAAGCAATAGATGCAATTTACATAGACTTCTGTAAAGCCTTTGATTCAGTGGTACATGACAAACTACTTCTAAAACTAAAATCCAATTGTACTTTTGGACCCCTACATAATTGGATAGCTGCGTTCCTGTCAAACAGACAACAAGTGGCCAAAATAGGGAGCAACCTATCAAATCCTGCCCCTGTTAATAGCAGTGTCCCCCAAGTCAGCGTTCTAGGACCAACATTCTTCATACTATATATAAATGACCTTTGCAATCTTATAATAATATAAAATATAATCCTATTATAAGCAACTGCATTCTCTTTGCCGATGATATAAAAATATTCAACCTCACAGACAATGCTGCTACCCTTCAAAAAAACCTTGACTTTGTGTCGGAATGGTCAACAATTGGCAACTCCAAATCTCAACCACCAAATGCTATGTCTTTGTTGCTGTTAGTTGTGAAGTCATGTCTGACCCATTGCGACCCCATGGACAATGTTCCTCCAGGCCTTCCTGTCCTCTACCATCCTCTGGAGTCCATTTAAGCTCATGCCTGACTGCTTCAGTGACTCCATCCAGCCACCTTGTTCTCTGCCGTCCCCTTCTTCTTTTGCCCTCATCTTCCCAGCATTAGGCTCTTCTCCAGTGAGTCCTTCCTTCTCATTAGGTGGCCAAAGTATTTGAGTTTCCTCTTCAGGATCTGGCCTTCTCAAGAGCAGTCAGGGTTGATCTCCTCTAGGACTGACCGTTTGATTGATTTTTTACCTGCTTTCGAACTGCTAGGTTGGCAGAAGCTGGGACAAGTAACAGGGTAACGGGAGCTCACCCTGTTCCGTGGCACCAGGGATTCGAACTGCTGAAGTGCCGACCTTTCTGATCGACAAGCTCAGCGTCTTAGCCACTGAGCCACTGCATCCCTACATGAATCTATAGGTAACTTATATAAATGTGAATGTTCTTCTGTGATAAGTACATGGTTTATGCTGAAAAAAAAATGTTTTTGTCTTCATGAAAGTCATTTTACCCCAATCTGGCAAATCCCGTATTTCTATCCCAGCCCATGGCAAATGAAATTTTAAGAGTTGCAGCTGCAATTTATCTAATCTAAGCCAATTCTCATAGAATAAAATATCTGAAAAACAAGAGAGGATCCAGACGGTTTCATTCCAGTTTGTCAAATTGTGGAGCTTTCCACTATATGAAAACATGCCATTCTCTTGTTTCATTTTTCTTTTCTTTTTGAATAGCCAAAGATGGATGAGAGGAAATAAAATTTGTTGAGATGGATGAATAGAGTGCGGGTTGTAATTGTGCATTCTCATCAGGCTAAGATAAATTTCCATTTCTTCATTTCAGTTATGGGTTGTCAGGTAGTGTATCTTGAAAAGTTATTTCTCAATATCTGCAAAGTTGCTTGGCATAGCTGTGACAAAATTTGGGATATTTTGAATAGGAATAGGAATAGGAATAGGAATAGGAATAGGAATAGGAATAGGAATAGGAATAGAATAGAATAGAATAGAATAGAATAGAATAGAATAGAATAGAATAGAAATTAGATGATGGATAGAATGGAATGGAATGGAACGGAACAGAACAGAATAGAATAGGAATTATTTATTTATTTATTTATTTATTTATTTATTTATTTATTTATTTAATTGAATTTGTATACCGCCCTTCTCCCGAAGGACTCAGGGCGGTGAAAAGCCATAGAATAAAACATGTAAATACAAAATTTAAAATAAATTAAAACGAATTAAATAATTTGGCTGAACAAATTTAAAACCCCAATAATTTAAAAGCAGATTTAAAATTTCCATTTAAAAAGGGGAAAGACTTAGGTCAGGCCGGCTCGATGAAATAAAAAAGTTTTGAGCGCACGACGGAAGGTACGCAGACCCGGGATCCTCCGTATCTCCGGGGGGAGCTCGTTCCAGATCGTAGGTGCCCCCACAGAGAAGGCTCTCCCCCTGAGGGCTGCCAGTCGACATTGTTTGGCCGATGGCACCCGGAGGAGCCCCTCTCTATGGGAGCGTACTGGTCGGTGGGAGGCTATTGGTGGTAGTAGCAGGCGGTCCCGTAAATAATTAGATAGATAGAATAGAACGGAACGGAACGGAACGGACTAGAATAGGAATTAGATGATGGATAGAATAGAATAGAAAGCTGTGCATGCTGGAACACCAGAAATGCAAAGACCAGCTGGTTTTGGGGGGTTTGGCACTCTGGCGTGCGCACACACATGCGTGTGGTGCATGCATGTCCCGGTTTGGGCACTCGGTGCCGAAAAGTTTAGCCATCACTGCTCTAGACCTTTTATTATTTCCTTGAAACCAAAAAGGGTCAGCTCTTGTATTGGATGGACCGCCAAGCAGGGCTGTCTTAATGCACTTACCCATGGGCCCCATGAGCATAGGGGCCCCATACTAATCTCTGTGTGTTAACCCTTCAGTGTACTTTGTATCATATAAATTCAGCAACATACAGTATTTATTACATTTTACTGCATTTTTTTATTAATACTAACATGCAAATATATACTTAATTTTATTGACCATTTACATTTTTATTCCTGGGAGTAGTTGTCGTAGGGGCCCCAGTACACTGCTTTGCTCGGGGCCCATAATGCTGTTAAGACAGTCCTGCCATCAAGGAACTCACAGTCTCCTGGTGATTGGCCCAAATTCATCTACACGGCTTTCAAGCCTAAAGTGGGACTGGAACTCATCATCTCCTGGTGATTGGCCCAAAGTCACCCAGCTGGCTTTCATGCCTAGGGAGGATCTAGAACTCACCATCTCCTGGTTTCTAACCAGTGGTGGGATTCAACCAGTTTGCACCAATTTGGCCGAACCGGTTGTTAAATTGCTGGATGGCGCCTCCCCTCCCTGCCCCTTCCAGAAGTCCCCATGTGCCGTGTTTTGGCTCCCAGGTAAGTGCAGGGAGACCTACTAGGCCCAAAACGGGGCGCAGGGTGTATGGTGCAGCCTCCCCCCTTCAGCCCGTTTTTGCTCCCAGGAGGCTTCAGGGAGGCCTACTAGGCCCAAAACGGGGCGCGGGGTGTGTGGCGCAGCCACCCCGCGGCCCATTTTTGCTCCCAGGGGGATGCAGGAGGCCGAGTGATGCCTGTCACACAACCTTGGCCACGCCCACCATGGCCACACCCACCCACCCAGTCATTAGGGCAGAGAACCAGTTGTTAAATTATTTGAATCCCACCACTGTTTGTAACCCAGCAGCTTAACCACCACACCAAACTGACTCTTAATGTCAAGCTGTGTGAAACTTTAAAAAAAGGCTTAATTTTACTTTTATAAATTTGGAGAGATCTGTATCCCGTTTCTTGCTTTGACTTTTATCTTTTTCCTTTACAATATTTTTTCAGCCTGATAATTTTATTTGTAATCTGTCTGAGAGATTTCGGGCACTTGTGCTCTAGAGTCCGATCTTTGCCATAAAAGCATATTTGCACTATTTGAATAATTGAAAATCATCTTCTTCTTCTTCTTCTTCTTCTTCTTCTTCTTCTTCTTCTTCTTCTTCTTCTTCTTCTTCTTCTTCTTCTTCTTCTTCTTCTTCTTCTTCTTCTTCTTCTTCTTCTTCTTCTGTCCTTTTTCTAGAGAGCAACCTAAAAAAAAAAAACCTTCCTCACAATAATACTCAAATACTTATGGTCCCTATGTCCAAGGAGTTTGCCAGAGGGTAAGATGCAGGATAACTTTAATTAATGTTATGAAATGTGCAAAGATCCATGGTTTTCAATTTCCTTATCAAAATTGCATTCCTGGTGGAGCAGAAACCTTTCCTGAATCAATTACCAAATTCTCTCCTAAATAGAGTTTTCTTCAATCTGCCATGTCATGCCCATTTTTTACCATTTATTTACACTAAATAAAAGCTGGACTAGGCTATAAGTCTTCCAGTAATGATTTAGGTCCCAAAAGATGGCTAAGAATATACAGGAGGTCCTCGACTAATGACTATCATGGAGCCTGCCCATTATCGTTGTAAGTCTCTCCACTTAGCAACTAATAACCTACTCTCTGATAAACAATTTGGTTTCAGGAAAAATCTGCCATGTAATCTGCAACTCGTACACTGCAAAAACATCTGGACCTCTCAACTCGACCAGGGCAAAGCAATAGAAGCAATTTACATTGACTTCTGTAAAGCCTTTGATTCAGTAGTGCACGACAAACTACTTCTACTTCTGAAGTCGTGACTGTCATAAAGTAGATCATCATGTGACCAACCCAATTTTACAACCTCTTTTTGGTGGTGGTCATTACGTGAATTATCTGCGGTTGTTTGCGATAGTGCTTTAGGCCCAAAACTGGAAGCAAATGTTGATTTCTGGGGGGAAAAATGTCATAAATCACAGTCAAGTGTCCATGGGACACTGCAAACAGCCATAAATGTGGGCCAGTTGCCAAGAATCCAAAATGTGGTCACATGACCTCAAGGGGGCTGACCTTTTAAGAGTGTCTGTCATAATTTCGATTGATTGCTAACTAACAAAATGTAAATTGAAGATTACCTGTACTTATCAGAAGCATCCATCCTAATCTTTCCTTCTTTTTAAATAGATTGCACATGTGTGTCCTTTTGATTCTAGCTTGGCCTTTTTCCAGAAAACAAATTAGAATAGAATAGAATTCTATTCTTGGGCAGTTTGAGCTCAGAAAGGTCAAACTGCCCATGGAGCTGCTGATCCAGTTCTACAGAGGAATTATTGAGTCTGTCATCTGCACCTCCATAACTGTCTGCTTTGGCTCTGCAACCCAACAAGACAGACACAGACTTCAACAGATAGTTAAACTGCAGAAAAAACAATGGCTATCAACTTGGCTTCCATGGAGGACCTGTGTACTGCACGAGTCAAAAAGGGGGCTGTAAAAATATCTACAGACCCCTCACATCCTGGACATAAACTGTTTCAACTCCTACCCTCAAAACGACGCTGTAGAGCACTGCACACTAGAACAACTAGACACAAGGACAGTTTTTTCCCGAACGCCATCACTCTGCTAAACAAATAATTCCCTCAACACTGTCCAACTATTTACTAAGTCTGCATTACTATTAGTCTTCTCATTGTTCCCATCACCCATCTCCTCCCACTTGTGACTGTATGACTGTGACCTTGTTGTTGGTATCCTTAAGATTTATATTGACTGTTTCCAAATACGATTGATTGCTTATTTGTTCCCTATGACTATCATTAAGTGTTGTACCTTATGATTCTTGATGAACGTATCTTTTCTTTTATGTACACTGAGAGCTTATGCACCAAGACAAATTCCTTGTTTGTCCAATCATACTTGGCCAATAAAAAATTCTATTCTATTCTATTCTATTCTATTCTATTCTATTCTATTCTATTCTATTCTATTCTATTCTATTCTATTCTATTCTATTCTATTCTATTCTACTCTACTCTACCCTACCCTACCCTATCCTACCCTACTCTACCCTACCCTACTTCATTCCATTCCATTCCACTCCAGTCCTTTCAATATTTTCTATTCTATTCTATTCTATTCTATTCTATTCTATTCTATTCTATTCTATTCTATTCTATTCTATTCTATTCTATTCTATTCTACCCTACTTCATTCCATTCCATTCCACTCCAGTCCTTTCAATATTTTCTATTCTATTCTGTTCTGTTCTGTTCTGTTCTGTTCTGCTCTGCTCTGCTCTGCTCTGCTCTGGTCTATTCTACTCTACTCTACTCTACTCTACTCTACTCTATGGTCTGGTCTGGTCTGGTCTGGTCTGGTCTGGTCTGGTCTATTCTATTCTATTCTATTCTATTCTATTCTATTCTATTCTATTCTATTCTACCCTACCCTACCCTACCCTACCCTACCCTATCCTACCCTACCCTACCCTACCCTACCCTACTTCATTCCATTCCATTCCACTCCAGTCCTTTCAATATTTTCTATTCTATTCTATTCTATTCTATTCTATTCTATTCTATTCTATTCTATTCTATTCTATTCTATTCTATTCTATTCTATTCTATTCTATTCTATTCTATTCTATTCTACCCTACTTCATTCCATTCCATTCCACTCCAGTCCTTTCAATATTTTCTATTCTATTCTGTTCTGTTCTGTTCTGTTCTGTTCTGTTCTGTTCTGTTCTGCTCTGCTCTGCTCTGCTCTGCTCTGCTCTGGTCTATTCTACTCTACTCTACTCTACTCTACTCTACTCTACTCTACTCTACTCTGGTCTGGTCTGGTCTGGTCTGGTCTGGTCTGGTCTGGTCTCTTCTCTTCTCTTCTCTTCTCTTCTCTTCTATTCTATTCTATTCTATTCTATTCTATTCTATTCTATTCTATTCTATTCTATTCTAGGTCCACCAGCCAGTTCAGGTGGAGATCACCGCAAAAACCACATTATTCGATTTTCTTCCTTCCTCGTTTCCTTGAAAACTGACCGAAGGTCATAAATTAATATTTGATGAAAGCTCTGTCTTCACGGACCCTTTCAACCACTTTAGAGATCATATGCTTTGAAAACGATGAGGTGGAGGTAACTCTCCAAAAACTTCACTCGGCTATTGTTCTTCCAGCCCAAAAAGGTTGCTGTGAAAGGGAAGGGGTCTCCAGCCATACATTTTTTATACAGGTTTTGCACTGATACCTTCCAGTCTTGTTTCCATCCCTTGTTTAAACTTTAAGATCTTGTGCAATGGTCAAAAAAGGCCTTCCTTTTTAGTTTAAAGATTAACCTGAAAAACTGGATTCCTCTCGCAGAGATACTAGGAGGCTACAAAAAGAAGCAATAAATACCAGATATTATTAATGCTGGCAGGGTTTCAGAAATAATCCCATGAACGTAGAGAACCCAACTGGCATGATGCCTGCTCAATTTCTTATGCTCAGCAGTACATAAAAGATTGTAGCATCGTAGCTCTAACTGGAAAGGATTAGAAACCTGATGATATACAGGTAACCCTCAACAGATTTAACAGATTAACACAGTTGGATAGGAACTTGTAGGTCATCTAATCCAACCTCCATCCAAGCAGGAGATCCTACACCAGTGGTGGAATTCATTTTTTTTACTACCGGTTCTGAGGGCATGGCTTGGTGAGCTTGGTGGACGTGGCAAGGAAAGGGTATTGCAAAATCTCCATTCCCACCCCACTCTGGGGCCAGCCAGAGGTGGTATTTGCTGGTTCTCTGAATTACTCAAAATTTATGCTACCGATTCGTCAGAACCTGCTGAATAGCACCCCTGCCCTACACCATTTCTGACAGATGGCAGTCCAGTCTCTTCTTGAAAGCTTCCGGTGATGACGCTCCCATAACTTCTGAAGACAGTTCCATGGGTTGATTGTTCTCACTGTCAGAAACTTTCTCCTTATTTCCAGGTTGAATCTCTCCTTGATCAGTTTCCATCCATTATTCCTTATCTGGACTTCAGGTGCTTTGTAAAATAGCTTGACTCCTTCCTCTCTGTGGCAGCCCCTCAAATACTGGGAGACTGCTATCATGTCTCCCCTGGTCCTTCTCTTCACTAGACTAGCCATGCCCAGTTCCTGCAAATGTTCATTGTATGTTTTAGCCTCCAGTCCCCTATTCATCCTGGTTGCTCTTCTCTGCACTCTTTCTAGAGTCTCAAATTCTTTTTTATGTGTACTTATAACTACAACATAATCCCGAAGTTCTGTTGTTAAGTGAGACAGCTGTTAAGTGAATCTGGTGAATGTTGTCCCATTGGGTGACTTTTCTCACAAGGTTTCCACAATTTTGGCAACTACTATAGGTAACACCATCACTGCTGGACTGATTAGAAACACAAATTTACTACAGATAGTCCTTGACGTATGACCACATTCACATCTTGTGAATGGGACACCGTTTCAAAGCATAACGTTCTTCATTAATTGGACACGTCATGTTTCTAGAATCCCATCAATTGAGTCTGGTCCATCAGGGTTTAGGATTTAGTAGATTTAGTGTGGATTTATCAGGGCTTAGAATTTGAGAAAGCACCGTAGATTTACTGAAGTTGTAAATAGTTCACGCAATTAGCTACGGATATAAATGGATCAGCTTCAAATGCAAACAGCAGCCAGAGTTAAACAAGTGTATTATCTGGAATACAGGACATACAAGGATGGAAACAACCTTTTGCCAGAGAGCCATTTTGTGTAATGCGTTTTCAGTGTACGCGGGTGGAATCCATGATGAATGGTGCTGTTTTCATTTTCACAGCTTTTCACGAAGAACAGTTTTGTATATATTATTTTGTACGACTGACAAGCTGAGTGTAAGAGCACTAGCTCATAGCATTAGCCTCCCTGAACATTCCCGTTGACGTTGGGTAAGGATTAGGAACTAATCCAAACACACACAAAACCAGAAGATTAATCGAAATGAAATTCGCTATGGTTACTAAGGATTATAATAAAGAACAGATGTAGTTTGTGTGTACAGACAATCTCCTATTCCTAATTTAAGTGAATGCAAATGTGAATATCTACTTACGAGCTTAAAATATCATGCATATCAAGCCATTGTTGAAAAGTTCCCTAAACTTTCTTAACTTTTCAAAGCAGACAGCTTTTGGATGTTTTTCCCCTTCTCACCTGGTTGGTGATCTAACTGCAGGTTCTGAATGTTAATTTGTTCCTTATTTAATCTAGTCTAATCAAGGAAAGAACCAATCTAGAACTAAGGACAAATTTCCTGACAGTTAAAACAATGAATCAGTGGAACGACTTGCCTCCAGAAATTGTGGATGCTCCAATACTGGAGGTTTTTAAGAGGAGATTGAACAAAGATTACTGTGTGTCCCCGAAAATAAGACCCTGTCTTATATTTTTTTTAACCCTTGAAATAAGCACTTGGCCTTATTGCCATGCGCTCAAAAGCCCGATTGGGTTTATTATCAGGGGATGTCTTATTTTTGGGGAAACAGGGTAGTCTGAAATGAATAGAGTTTCCTGCTGGAGCAAGGGGTTGGACTATAAGACCTCCAAGCTTCCTTCCATCCCTGTTATTCTGTCATTAGTCCTGGTTTAACTTCCAAAAGAGAAACACTTTGTGATACCCATAAAGGTGGCAAAAGCCAGGAGTCTGGTAGCATCTAATAACAAACATTTTTAAAATGTTTGTCTGCCAATCTCCTTCCAGGTACAATCCAAGGTGCTGATTATCACATTCATAACTCTACATGCTTTGAAACCAGGTTATTTGAAGGACTATCTCTCCCCTATTATAGCTTTCTGGCTCACTAGGGCAGGTTATATTACGAGTCCCATCAATTAGGAATAGTCATCGGATGGGATAATGAAAAAGGACCTTCTCGGTGGTAGCTCCTTCTTTATGGAACGTCATTCCCCCCAAGGTAAAGGAATCCCTGTGGATTTTACTCCGCTAGTTGTTGCCGATTTTAGGGGACAATGCTCATCTCTGTTTCAAGGCCATTGAGCCAGTACTTTTCGAAGACATTTCCATGGTCTTGTGGCCAGCATGATGTCATGGATCATCAGTGCACAGTGCATTCGGGATAAGCAGGGATTAACACCAGACAAAAGAGAGGAAAACAATAGCCTAATCGAGGATATACCTACTCAGACAAGCAAACATAAACAACAGCCTAATCAAGGAACAGCCAAGAAGACTCCCATCAATACTGACAGAGCAACTGTATATAAACAGACAACAAACCCCATTCCCTTCTAGCATGGATGATGTACCTAGTTTGGTCATGAAATGTCTGCCAAGAAAACAACCAAGCTCCGAGAGCACCCAAGGACCCCGCAAATCCTTCCGCTCTTAAGAAGAAGACCTGATGTTTATTTCCTTCAAAAAGTCAAACCATCTACCAAACAGAGCAGAATGGTTCAGGTCCAGTTTGGTCACAGCGAAAATACACAGGAAACTTTCCGATCAAACAACCACGAGCAAGGTCAAGCGAAATTCACCATGGGGAAGCCATTAAACCGGAATGTTAAGTCTGCCGCTTTAATGTCCATCTTCAGTTCTGGCAGCTAGTCTCTTGCAATTTGCTGTCAGTCTCATTAAATGTAAAAGCAGTGAACTCACAAAGACAAGTGTGACCCTCTCTCTCTCTCTCCCTCTCTTACAATCACACACGCACACGCACACACGGTAACAAAACTGGGATGGGCAGTCAGAGCAATTAACAACTAGCAATTCTTCTGTTGCTCGCAGCCACCTGAGCACAGCAAATTAAAAAACCCACTCTGGAGGGATTCTTGCTAAACCGAACGAACTGTCACATTAGACAAGGATCTCAGGTTGTGTCAAAGGCAGCCTCTGAGTTTCACCACAGCTGCGACTTTATGAATGGCTCAGGGCTGGCATGGGACTCCAGCATGAAAGAATTTTTTTTAAAAAAAGAATAGGCAGGGGTTCAGTCTGACTTGCATATTGTCAGAAATTTGATTTTGGTTTGGAGCAGAATGGAGAGTAGAAAAGCAGACTTGTTAAAGGTCGGAGAGGGTTAACAGAGTAACAGAGTTGGAAGGGACCTTGGAGGTCTTCTAGTCCAACCCCATGCTCAATACCTATACCGTTCCAGACAAGTGGCTGTCCAGTCTCTTCTTAAAAACCTCCAGTGATGGAGCACCCACAACTTCTGGAGGCAAGTTGTTCCACTGATTCATTGTTCTCACCAGTGGTGAAATCCAAAATTTTTTACTACTGGTTCTGTGGGTGTGGCTCAGTGGGCATGGCTTGGTAGGCGTGCCAGGGGTAGGATATTGAAAAATCCCCGTCCCTCCCCATTCCTGGGGGAAAGGATTTTGCAAAACCTCCATTCCCACCCCACTCTGGGGCCAGCCAGAGGTGGTATTTGCCGATTCTCTGAACTACTCAAAATTTCCGCTGCCGGTTCTGCGAACTGCTCAAAATTTCTGCTACCGGAACCTGTCAGAACCTGCTGGATTTTGCCCCTGGTTCTCACCATTAGATAATTTAGAAATCAGTACAATCAAGCGGGTTCAGAAGTACTTCACGAGAAAAGTCTTGCCCTCTTCTGTACACAATAGAATTCCTTATGGTTCTAGGCTTGAAATTCTCAGTTTGGATAACTTAGAACCTCATCACTTGCAGTCAGACCTAGGTATTGCATACAAAATTGTACGGAGTAATGCTTTACATGTAAATGACTTTTTCTGTTTTAATTGCAATAATAACACATGCGAACAACCGCTTTAAACCCAATGTAAATCATTCTAAACTTGACTGTAAACAATATGATTTCTGTAAAAGAGTTGTCAAAGTCTGGAATGCCCTTCCTGATCCAGTTGTCTCAGCTACAAATTTTCACAATTTCAGCCACAAATTGACTTCCGTGGACCTTATGTCATACTTAAGTGATCTGTAGAGGAGGCATGCACAGAGGTGGGTTTCAGCAGGTTCTGACCAGTTCTGGAGAACCAGTAGTGGAAATTTTGAATAGTTTGGAGAACCGGTAGTAAAAATTCTGACTGGCCTCGCCCCCATCTATTCTCTGCCTCCCGAGTCCAAGCTAATCAGGAGGAAATGGGGATTTTGCAGTAACCTTTCCCTGGAGTGGGGAGGGAATGGAGGTTTTACAGTATCCTTCCCCTGCCACGCCCACCAAGCCACGCCCCACCAAGCCATGCCACGCCCACCAAGCCACACCCACAAAACCAGTAGTAAAAAATTTGGAAACCCACCACTGGGTGTGCATAAGTGTACTAACGTGCCTATTGTCCATGTCATAGTATTTTTTTTTCTTTTATCCTTTACCTCTTATTTGTTTGTCAAATTCTAATAATTAATTAATAAACAAACAAACAAACAAACAAACAAAGTTTCTCCTTAATTCCAGGTTGCTTCTCTCCTTGATTTGTTTCCATCCATTGTTCCTTGTCTTGTCTTCTGGTTTGCTTTGAAAAATAGGTTGACTCCTTCATCTTTGAATGACCCCTCAAATATTGGAAGACTGCTATCACATCTGCATTAGTTCTTCTTTTCTTTTCTTTTTTTAATATTGTTTTTTATTATACATTTTCCTTTGTTATACATCATGTTTCCATTTCTGCAACAACGGTGTGTCAGGTTCCGATGTTATCTTAAATAAATTTCATTCTCAAACACAAAGTCTTTGATGAAATCTATTATTTATTGAAGAATAACGATCTAGTCCTGAACTCATTTGCAACCGAAACTGATCCTCTGATCCCAAACCCCTCCCTTTCCGTTCCTCAAATCTCAGTGTCTCATTGGCCATCTTCCAAGTCCATCTTTCATCTCAGTTACTTCAAGTCACAGGAATTTCCCCCCTCCTCCCATCACCTGGGTGACATTATCTGCCAGGGGAAAGAACTGGGTGAAAAGTCAAGCTACTACTTCTAACAGGCTCTTTCCCACTCATTCATATCAGCGCTGGGGAAATCATAGTTTGGAGCGCTGACACGGTGTTCTGTCCGTGTCAAATCTCTTTTGAGTACACATAATATTATACACCCTAATGATAGCCATTATTCTCTTAATATATACAATATAATATTCACTTCTGGTCACTCTATACAATTTAATCTATTATCAAATGTAATCCAATAATAATATTGCTTATAGTGTTATGCTTATATATATATATATATATATATGTATACATTCGCCTGTATTTTATCAATCATCCTTAATTATAAATATACTAACTTCTGCTTCTGTTTTCTAACCAGTTATAAAATAGGTCCCATGTTAAATAATACTGTTTCCTCTTAAAATCCTTAATTTTCATTGTTAACCTGTCCATTTCAGCACAGTCTATTTTCTTTATTAAAGGTAAAGGTTCCCCTTGCACATTTGTGCTAGTCGTTCCCAACTCTAGGGGGTGGTGCTCATCTCCGTTTCAAAGTCAAAGAGCCAGAGCTGACCGAAGACGTCTCCATGGTTATGTGGCCGGCATGACTAAATGCCAAAGGCACACAGAACGCTGTTACCTTCTCACCAAAGGTGGTCCCTATTTTTCTACTTGCATTTTTTACCTGCTTTTGAACTGCTAGGTTGGCAGAAGCTGGGACAAGTCACGGGAACTCACCCCGTTACGCGGCCCTAGGGATTCGAACCGCTGAACTGCCGACCTTTCTGATCGACAAGCCTCTTAGCCACTGAGCCATTGCATCCCTTATTTTCTTTATTACATTTTCATCTATAGGTATGCTTTCGTTTTTCCAGTTTTGTGCCTACATAATTCTCACTGCTGTTATTACATGCAACATCTTAGTCCTTCTTCTCTGTAGACTAGCCGTAGCCAGTTCCTGCAACTGTTCTTCAGATGTTTCAGCCTCCAGCTAAAACTGTAAAGTTCTTAATTATCCATGCGGCATTCTAAGCTACTGATCCAAAACGCCAAGCTCAAAGAAATATCTACTGAACTACTTCTTGCTAGTTAGATGTGCAGCGATAAACAGGGAAAAGCAATGATTCCCTTCACCTTTGGCCAAACCAGAGTAGTAAAAACTTCTCTTGCGTTTCCCCCACCCATCTGTTCTCGTTCGGCTGGAGGGAAGAGAAGTTTATTTTAAAAAATTGTTCTCTAAAGAGAAGACAATCCTGGTGAAGTCACTTACGGGATGTGCACTCTGTCCTTTGCTCTTAACTGGTGGTCCTCGTGTTATGACCATAATGGAACCTGCCTATTAAAGTCGTAACAGATATAAAATGGGTCGGTCATGTAGCTGACACAATTTTAGAATGTTCATTGCATGGTCATCAAATGTAAGTGTGAACACCAAAGTCGGTAACGAAATGCGGCGGTCATAAGTGCAAAGCCATTGTTTGTTTAGTGCTGGTTTTCAGCAAAACCGTCATAAAATGGAAAGAGAGAGGAGAGAAAGATGAGAGATGATAGAGATGGGGAGAGAGAGAGAAGTGAGGGAAAAAAAGATGAGAGATTAAAGAGAGATGGGGGAGAGAGAGAGCGAGAAAGAAAGATGAGAGATGAAAATAGAGAGAGAGCCTCAGAACTTTGGATCTGGGTCATAATTCCCCTTCTTCAGCTAGGTCA
The DNA here is from genome assembly GCF_029531705.1 of Pantherophis guttatus. Next base: position 504,206 of record NW_026844020.1, read on the forward strand.
TAATTTCAAATGGCCACTAAGCCACCAGTCATAAGTCGAGGTCTACCTGTATTTAGTGACATACAGAATGTATACAAAGTTTGTATTTCACTAAGAAAACATGAATACAAGTAGCATCTTTTGTAGAAGTACATACATTCAAAACTTGTTAACCCCTTAAAAATAAACCATATACAGCTGGTCCTCAACTTACAGCCACAATTGAGCCCAACATTCTGGTTGCTAAGTGAGATATTTGTTAAGTGAATTTTACTCCATTTTATGACCTTTCTTTCCACCGCCGTTAAATGAATCATGGCAATTGATAAGTTAGTAAACCAGTTATTAAGTGAATCTGATTTGCCCATTGACTTTGCTCCTCAGACGGTCACAAAAGGCGATCTCATGACCCTACAAAAGGGTTTGGTGCAGTGTTGGGATCCTACTGGTTTTACAACCAGTTCGCTTACCGTGTGCGCCAGACACGTGCTACGTGTGTGTGTGCACTTTGCAGAACATTGAACTTCCGCATTGCTGAGAGCGAGGAAAACAGCTGAGGAGCGGCAATCCACTCTGCTGCCCTGATCAGCTGAGCTTTGGAAGCATAAATATAGGTAAGTATAACGCAGGGGCGGGCGGGCCCACTTCAAAGAAAGGGAGAACCGGTTCACTCACACCTGAAAGTCAGAGTAAACGGTTTGCCCGAACCGGTCCGAACCTTAGAATCCCACCACTGATTTGGTGTAAGATGAATCACCTCAAAAAACTTATAAGTAATTGTTGAGAATCAATACTGGCTGTATACCATCTCTATACGTGAGGACTTCCTATAGTAACTTAATTTCAGGGGTAGCTACTCTTCAGTCTGCAAAATCTCCACTGTCCTATGGCATCTGAATGAACTGCCTGTGTTTTCAGATAGAGCAGGGTCGTGCAAAAATAACTATATATCAAAACTGCCATCAAGAGGCAGAAAATGTGGCTTCTGACAGGTCTGAATGTCAAGGCTGTTTTTTTTTTTTGTCTTTGCTTCCAAGTGTAAACAAGTCTGAATTTCTTCGTCTAAAGTGGGAGTCGGTGACTAATAAGGCAGAATTGAAATGTCAGAGTAAACATTTCCAAAACTCGGAAAATACATCTGTTGAGCCAGTATCTCTGCTTCTTAAGGGGGGTGGGGGAGGGAAGGACTATCCTGCTGCTTGATATTATGAGGTGTAGGAAGTTAGCCCCCACCCCTCTCCTAGGAAAATGAGATATTCTAGGAAATATTAAAAGGGCAGAATGTTTCCCCTAAAAGGGAGGCAGAAACTCGGTCCCCCTCCCCCACCTTTGTTAATGGGCCATTAAGGCCTGGGCCAGTCTATTCTACATAACAAAGTTCTACCTCCTTCAGGCAGAGCCATAGTAGGAATTGCCCAAAGCCCTTTCATTACATCATCACCCAGCAAGAGTCAACCAAGCCTGGGACTCAAAAGACAACCTACAAAGTTACCCCTGCATTGGCCCCATGGGAGTCTGACAACCAATCAGAACACAACAGTGCTGGGTTTCAATTTTTTTTACTACCAGTTCTGTGGGTGTGGCTTGGTGGGTGTGACATGGCTTGGTGGGTGTGGCTTGGTGGGCGTGGCATGGCTTGGTGGGCGTGGCAGGGGAAGGATACTGTAAAATCTCCATTCCCACCTCTCTCGAGGTGAAAGATACTGCAAAATCTCCACACTCACCCCATTCCAGGAGAAGGATACTGCAAAATCTCCATTCCCACCTCACTCCAGGGGAAGGATACTGCAAAATCCCCATTTCCTCCCAATCAGCTGGGACTCGGGAGGCAGAGAATAGATGGGGGCAGGGCCAGTCAGAGGTGGTATTTACCGGTTCTCCGAACTACTCAGAATTTCCGCTACAGGTTCTCTGAACTACTCAGAATTTCCGCTACCAGTTCTCCAGAATTGGTCAGAACCTGCTGAAACCCACCTCTGGCACCCAAGCTCAAATTCAAAGCCCAACAGAGGGCATAAAACCCAGGCACTCTCAGCATCCCTGCCCCTTTTTGCCCAGGAACTCAAGCCATGTGATCCTGTTCATCAATAAACCTTCTTTCCAAGCAACTTCCATGAAATCAGTGTCTTTTTCCCCACTTGGAACTGAACCCAGATGGATATTTCTTCCAACAGAGGCTCGATACTGCAAGGATCTTTACTTGCAGTTTACTAGTTGCAATGTAGTGTGCATCAGAGATGGGATTCACTTACCTTCCCTACCAGTTTGCAAATGTGAGCGCGCGTGCTTTGCATGGTCAGCTGTGTCTCCAGGGCATAGGCCCACAGCTTGCATATCTTTGTTGATGCTGACTTGCCATCTCTGTTTTGGGCACCCGCGAGGCCTCCGGCCATTGACTTCTAGTTGGTAGGCAGTCTTGGCCATAGTGGAAGGTGCTGCTGTTTCAATGTGTTGTGGTCCGCCAGCAGCCTGTAGATCTGGCAGCAGAGTTGGACAGTGAGGAGGCTGGGGAGGACAATGGGCCAGTCCTGGAATTAAGGGAAGGCCCGGACAAGGGCTCTGCCTCGGAGGCAGAGATGGGGTCAGGGCCATCAGGGAGCGATGCGCAGACTCCGGAGCCTCCAGAGTCGGACAGCAGAGAGGCAGAGGAACAGGAGGAGCCTGTTCCTAGTGCATGCATATGAAGAGCTGCCAGAAGGCAAGAACAGCTAAAGCAAAAAGGACGACTCAGGAGTAAGGCCAGGAGATGATTGACCATTCCCATAAGGCTTAAAAGAGCAGCAATGAGCCGTTGGGTTCTTTGTAGAAAAGCAATGTTGATTCCAGTGCTTCTTGTCAGTGTCTCTTGAACTTTGTGGGGGTTTTGCCATGAAAAGCTTTTGGCAGGTTGCCAAAGACATCAAAGGTTGGTGATAAGGCCATAGGCCTTAGAAGAGCATTTGATGGCTGTGGCCGGGAGGACTTTCTATCAGGTTCGCCTGATCCACCAGTTGCGTCCCTTTCTGGATCGGGACTCCTTACGCACGGTCACTCATGCCCTTGTCACTTCCTGCCTGGACTACTGTAATGCTCTCTACATGGGGCTCCCCTTGAGGAGCACCCAGAGGCTCCAACTGGTCCAGAATGCGGCCGTGCAGGTGGTTATGGGAGCGATGTGGCATTCCCATGTAACACCTCTCCTGCACGAGCTGCACTGGCTCCCAGTGGTCTTCCAGGTGCACTTCAAGGTCTTGGTTACCACCTTTAGAGCGCTCCATGGCTTAGGACCTGGGTACTTACGAGACCGCCTTCTGCCACCAGTAGCCTCACACCAGCCAGTATGCTCCCATAGAGAGGGGCTCCTCAGGGTGCCGTCGGTCAAACAGTGTTGACTGGTGGCCCCCAGGGGGAGAGCCTTCTCTGTGGGGGCACCTGCCATTTGGAACGAGCTCCCCCCGGAGATACGGAGGATCCCGGATTTACGCACTTTCCGCCGTGCCCTCAAGACCTTTTTATTTCAACAGGCTGGCCTGGCCTAACTTCCTTTTAATTGTTAATTTTAAATTTGTTTTAAAACAATAGGGGTGTTTTAATCCGTGTGGGCCAAATTATTTAATGTGTTTTTATATTGTTTTTTAAATTTTGTATTATGTGTGTTTTATCCTTTGGCTGTTCACTGCCCTGAGTCCTTCGGGAGTAGGGCGGTATATAAATCCAAAATAAAGTAAAGTAAAGTAAAGTAAAGTAAAGTAAAGTAAAGTAAAGTAAAGGAAAGGAAAGGAAAGGAAAGGAAAGGAAAGGAAAGGAAAGGAAAGGAAAGGAAAGGAAAGGAAAGGACTGGTTATGTTTTAGACTAATCAGAAGAGCCAAGACTCAGTTGCTTTAATAAAATAAGTTTGTTCAGGACTGAATTGTGCTTGATAATCACTGCCTGGGCCTCGGTCACAACACTGGACATGTCCATACCAGCGGAGCCGGCCTTCTCTCATCTGCTCATCTGGTGTGGCATTTGGTGCCACACCAAAATGTTGTTGAACGGTGTCATTTGTGATGTGGTCGAGAAGGGAGATGCCCGATATCCAATGGAGCATTCTCATTTCCATGGCATGGAGAGAGCTTTCAGTTCCTGTTGTTGCTGCCCAGCATCCAGTGCCATCCAGTGCAACAGGGTGGATGGTTCTCTTGTAAATCTTAGATTTAAGATGGGTTGGCATTCGTCTGTCACATAACACACCAGAAGAAGAAGAAGAATTGCTGAGATAAAGATGATGCAGGGAAGATTTAAGCACTCCCTACCACCATGTTTATACACAAAGGGGGCTACATAAGAGAATATCATTCACACCAAGAGTACAAATAATCCTAAACTGTATTCATTTATTTAGAATAGAATAGAGTAGAATGGAAGGGAAGGGAAGGGAAGGGAAGGGAAGGGAAGGGAAGGGAATAGGGAATAGGGAATAGGGAGTAGAAGGGAAGGGAAGGGAAGGGAAGGGAATAGGGAATAGAATAGAATAGAATAGAATAGAATAGAATAGAATAGAATAGAATAGAATGGAATGGAAGGGAAGGGAAGGGAAGGGAAGGGAAGGGAAGGGAAGGGAATAGAATAGAATAGAATAGAATAGAATAGAATAGAATAGAATAGAATAGAATAGAATAGAATAGAATAGAATAGAATAGAATAGAACAGAACAGAACAGAATAGAATTCTTTATTGGCCAAGTGTGATTGGACACACAAGGAATTTGTCTTGGTGCATATGCTCTCAGTGTACATAAAAGACAAGATACATTCATCAAGAATCACAAGGTACAACACTTAATGATAGTCATAGGATACAAATAAGCAATCAGGAAACAATATCAATATAAATCGTAAGGATACCAGTAACAAGGTTACAGTCATACAGTCATGAGTGTGAGGAGATGGGTGGTGGGAACAATGAGAAGACTAATAGTAATGCAAACTTAGTAAATAATTGGACAGTGTTGAGGGAATTATTTGTTTATCAGAGTGATGGCGTTTGGGGAAAAAACTGTCCTTGTGTCTAATTGTTCAGGTGTGCAGTGCCCTATAGCATCGTTTTGAGGGTAGGAGTTGAAACATTTTATGTCCAGGATGCGGGAGGTCTGTAAATATGTTATTATTATTATTTTATAAAAATAAGATAAATATTTATTTATTGTTTGCATCAATCAGATGTCACATCCTTGAAGTCCTTCGGGAGTAGGGCGGTATACAAATTTAATAAAATGAAAAATGAAATGAAATGAAGTGCATTTATCAAAAGGCCATATTAATAAAAGAGGAGGAGGAAGGATCTACATTTTGAAAGTATTTGGGGGTCTCTTAAAAGAGCTGAGGTAGAATGTTTTTAAACCATAACATTCTGAAATGTTTGCTCTTTATTTAGGCTACATTTACCCTTTTAAAAAGTTATTCTGCTTAACTGGCAGTGAAATTAGTATACAGAACGAGGTTGTGACTCTCGGCATCCAACCGGCTAAATTATTGCCGAGCTGAACTCGTTTAAGGGTTATTTTACCTCCTTCACCTGTTGTCATTTTTGGGGCAATGTTGTGTCCGTTCTCCCTCATGTGGGCCTGACACATTTATTTTCTGTCTTATCCCCATGGCATTGTTTTCATCTCAACTCTTCCTTATACCACTTTATAATGCCTTGGAAAGGCCACACTTGGAATTCTGTATACAGTTTTGGTCTTCACAATGTAAAAAAGATGTGGAGACTCTAGAAAGAGTGCAGAGAAGAGCAACAATTGCACCATTGAGAGTGTCCTGACATACGGCATTCTTGCATGGTATGGGAGCAGCTCTGTAGCAGACAAAAAAGCTCTGCAGAGAATCATGAAAACTGCCCAGAATATCATCAGACTCCAGCTACCAGCCCTGGACGACATCTTTGAATCTCGCTGTTTGAGGAAGTTGCATAACCTTCTCAGAGACTCTTCCCATCCTGCTTACAATCTTTTTGGACTGTTGCCTTCTTGGCAGAAGATGCAGAACGATTAAAACTCGGACCACACACATTTTCTCAATAGTTTTTATTCCAGATCTATAATTGCACTCAACAATGAACTAAAGGGCCACCATCAGTGAGCTGTTGGACAGCATTACTTGGTCTGTTGTGTGGATTTTTGGGCGGTTTAGGGGTGGAGAATTGCAGTGGGTGGGAGTGTGTTTGGGGATTGTTATGTGTGTTGGACCTGGTCTTTGGGTGTTAAGTGAATTTCGTTGTATGGGTATACTGTGTATACATGTACAATGACAATAAAGTTATTTATTTATTTATTTATTTATTTATTTATTTATTTATTTATTTATTTATTCATTCATTCATTCATTCATTCATTTATTTATTTATTTATTCATTCATTCATTCATTTATTTATTTAACAAAGATGATTAGGGGACTAGAGGCTAAAACATATGAAGAACGGTTGCAGGAACTGGGTATGTCTAGTTTAATGAAAAGAAGGACTAAGGGGAAACACGATAGCAGTCTTCCAACATCTCAGGGGTTGCCACAAAGAAAAAGGAGTCAAGCTATTCTCCAAAGCACCTGAGGGTAGGACAAGAAGCAATGGGTGGAAACTAATCAAGGAGAGAAGCAACCTAGAACTAAGGAGAAGTCTCCTGACAGTTAGAACAATTAATCAGTGGAACAACCAACCATTTGTCTGAAATGGTATAGAGTTTCCTGCTTGAACAGGGGGCTGGACTAGAGCACCTCCAAAGTCCCTTCCAACTCTGTTATTGATTCTGTTTACTTAAACTCAACTTCTTTTGGTGAATCAGAGTCAAAGCTCATATTTATGGTTTTTCGGCCATGAATTTAAAAAAAGGGGTGGGTGGGTCACGATCCGATCGCTTGTCTCAGAATAATGCTCCCGATTGTGATGGGATTATCCTGGTGAAATTGGACTAGAAATCGCCGGGTGGCTTGCTAGAAATCTCTTGCCCTTTTGGACCCCTGCCTAATTCTCTGCTTTAAGGTACCCTGCGATGCCTTTTGAAACGAGATGCGAGACAGTGGCTATATAAACCCCCCATCGTCTCATTTAAAAACAATTTGAGCTGGCCCAAATGAGCATCAATCATTTTAATAGACCAATTTCGCATCAATTACGCCTGCCGTTATTTTCCAACTCATTACGGTTTCACAATCCGTTCCTTCCACCTCCCCCACACAATAAAACAGCAACCTTTTCAGGCACAAAATCACAGGGCGTGATTTTGGCTGCACGCGTTGACGCAACGTTGGACAAATCTACCGAGTCTTCCTTGGAGATTGGAGATGGACCAAGTCACCTCTGTAGGAGATTTAATTGGTTTTTTGGTGGGGGTGATTTGTGTGCCTTTTGAGGAAAGGTTCAAAATATCAGATTGGGGGAATCAATTCTTCAAAGCTGCATTTTGGCTGAAATTCATTTTTATAGGAACAAAACCAAAAACAACAACAACAAAAAAAAAATTAAGCAGAAGGGTTGCAAGAAAACCTCTGCCGAAGTTAGTCCTTGAAACTCCTAAATGGGGCAGCTGCTGGGATCATCCTGTTTTCTACAGATCCCACCAACAATGCATGGATCACTTCTTTTTAATTTTATTTATTTATCTGTTTGTTAATTATTTTCCTACTCTGCCACCCCAACCAAAAATACATGGCTGATTTTAACCACTAATTGAATTGCCACGGTGCCTCCTGAATTCCATCATGTAAAGTTTATTTATTTATTTATTGGTTCGATTTATATGCCGCCCTTTTCCAGAGACTCAGGGCGGCTTACAATGCGTTAAGCAATAGCCTTCATACTTTTGCATATACCTGCTTAGTAGGGCTTTCGCCCCCCCCAAAGCGGTGTTCTTTTTTATACAAAGTCAGCTTATTGCCCCCACAAACCGGGTCCTCATTTTACCTACCTCGAAAGGATGGAAGGCTGAGTCGACCTTGAGCCTGGTGAGATTTGAACTTGCAGTAATTGCAGGCAGCTGGTGTTACTTAACAGTGCTTTAGTCTGCTATGCCACCAAGGCTCTTAAAATTCTTGGATTTGGAAAACTGCACTAGAAATTTAAAATCTGATCTGGGTTTAATTATCTGGCACCGTATTCTGGCTTCCTCGGAATACAAAGGCATAAATCAACCACCAAAAATGGAGTGATAAATACAGATTGAGGTCAAAAGGAAAGAGTTCTGACTTAGAGACAAGCAGTGTTTGTTTCTTTTCTTTTCTTTTTTTTTAAAAACTGAGATAAGTTCCAACTGAAGCTTCTGAACGAGCAATTTCGTTCATTTTTTTTCATTCATTCATTTATTCATTCATTCATTTGTTCATTCATTCGTTCACTCATTCATGTATTCAACTTCCATCCACCACGGACGGATCTCAAAGATCATATTCCAGAATATAAAATACAGAATAATAGAGTTGGAAGAGACTTGGATATTGTCTCAAACAAGTGGATGTCCAATCTCTTCTTCTTTTTTTTTTTTAATTGAAAAAGTTTTACAAATACAAATTTTTCCCCATTCCCCCCCCTTTCCCTCCCTAACCCTCCCTAACCCTCCCCTCCTCCCATGACTTCCCCAAGGTGAAATCCGAATCCAAATCATATTGTGTCATCATACTTTACCACACATCTATTCTACCCCCTGTGTACTATACATTTCTAATGACATTGAACTATTCTACCCCCTGTATACTATATATTTCTACACAACATTCAGCTAAATCATATTATTATACTTTACCGCCCTTCTATTCTCCCCCCTATATACTATACATTTCTACACAACATTCAAGTAAAAACTATCTGGTACTTCCTAGTTTGGTATTTGTTCTGCACATAATCTATCCATTTCTTCCACTCCCATGCATAAGTCTCTTGAGTCCGGTCTTTTAAATATGCTGATATCTTCACCATTTCTGCAAAACTGGCCACCTTCAAAGTCCATTCTTCAATAGTAGGCAAAACATCCCTTTTCCAATATTGACCAATCAGTAACCTAGCTGCTGTCACCATATACAATATCAATTTTGTCTCACCCATTGAAAAGCCCTTAACTATGCCCAATAAAAACAATTGAGGAGAAAATTGAAGTTTTTTCTTCAGAACATTTTGCATAACCCACCAAATTTTTATCCAGAAAGCCTTCACTTTCTTGCAAGTCCACCATATATGATAATATGTAGCTCCAGTTTCTTCTTAAAGGCCTCCAGTGATGGACTCCCACAACCTCTAGAGGCAAAGTGCTCCACTAATTGTCCTCACTGTTAGGAAATTCCTCCCAGGTTTCTTCTCTCCTTGATTAGTTTCCATCCATTGCTTCTCATCTTGCCTTCAGGTGCTTTGGAGAATAGGTTGACTCCCTCTTCTTTGTGGCAGCCCCTCAAATATTGGAAGTCTGCTATCATGTCACCTTCTAGTCCTTCTTTTCTCTAAAATAGACTAGTCATCCCAATACCTGCAACCGTTCTCCATATGTTTTAGCCTCCAGTCCCCTAATCATCTTTGTTGCTCTTCTCTGCACTCTTTCTAGAATCTCCACATCTTTTTTATATCGTGGTGGCCAAAACTGGATGCAATATTCCAAGTGTGGCCTTACTAAGGCCTTATAAAGTGGTATTAACACTTCACATGGATGTTATGTCCCCGTCCCACACAGGCACACAAACAGACAGCCGGGGGTTAAATAAACTGGCAGACAACCAATTCTTCCGATAAGAAGCTTGGCAGCAACCCAGTAGCTGCTTGCCAAGAACTTTACTCAAAAACAAAATACACACAGTCAAGAATTGTCCAGTTTGTAAAATAAATCCAAGGCCGATAATGTTGTTTCCAGAGATGCAATGTGACTCGATAGTAGTTAGTCTTGTCCATCACAGAGTCTGAATGGCCACCTCACCCCCTTTTATACCCTGTGGGGTGTGGTCCAGTGACTCAGCTTAATCTCTGGCACGCCTTTTCTTCTGTTGCGCACGCTTATCTCTGCAACACTGGCGTGGATCCAGCCAAGACTCATTACCCTCATCACTGTCCACCTGTGGCTGCGTGGACGTGCTTGGCCTTCGGCGGACACCGAAGGCATTGCCAGAGAGGAGGGTCCTGGAGAGGGAGGCCTTGCCAACTCCTCTCCTTCACTCTCGGAGTCCTCTCCTGCCGATGACACAGGCTCAGGTAACGGAGCCACAACAATGATCTTGCTTCTATCCCTCTATTAATTCAGCCTAGGATTGTGTTAGCTTTTTTGGCAGTTGTTGCCTCATATTTAAGTGATTGTCCACTAGGACTCCAAGATCCCTCTCAGAGTTACTGCTGTTGAGCTAAATTTCTCCTCATTTGCACCTGTGCATTTGGTTTCTCTTCCCTATAAGTGTTAAACATAGCGAATTGAGTGAATAGTTCTACTGCTATTGCTATAATTTCTCCCACAATTCCCTTTTAACTGACATCTTTAAAAATGATGCAGTGTGGCTGAGAGTGAATTTATGGGGCGGGGTAACGATAATGGAAAAATAGCTATTAAAGGCAGCTATTGAAATATGGCGTATCACAAAAGGGGTGATGAACTAGCCTCAGGGAGTTTTTTTAAAAAAGTATAGTTTTTCCCTCTAGTGTTTGATAAATTTCTACCCCCTGGGATAACAGAAACAGGTAACCATGTAATACATTTGTTTCCATCAATTGTGTCTCTTCTTCCCTTCAGCTATCTCTTACGGGTCAGCAAAGTTTCAACGCCGAGACGATCAGAGGGAACCTTTGAAGTGAATGATCTTCCCAAATTGAATTGCTGATCCAGATCAAACTGCCAAATTGTATCTGATTACTCTTCCTTCTCCTCTTCCTCCTCCTCTTTTCTCTTAACTGGGTTGGAAAAGCGAGTCATACAGACACGATTTTCCCAAATGGATTCACATTAGCAAACCAGAACAAAAGTCATGGTTTGATTTCAGTCACTGACCTGGAATGAATCTGCACACCTACTGTATTTTTCAGTAGGTGTGCAGAGGATGAAAATTTGGGTGCGTCTTATACACCGAATGTAGCCAAAAATGTGAGGCAGGGAGGAGGTGATGGTCTGTGGCAATCCCTGCAGCCTAGAACAGCTGATTGGGGGTATTCCGGGAGGCTGATCCACCCGCCAATCAGCTGCTCATGCTGAATCAGGCTGCAATAATGTGCTGAAGCTGACCTGGCTGTTCGCTATTTGTTGCAAGGAGTTTGCAACAGCAAGCAAAACACAAGCAGAGGAGAGGAGTTTCAGTTTTAGTTTCAGAGATCAGCACAGCATGCATCTTTAGAACAATTGACCTAAGCCACACCCAAGCTCCTTGCTATCTCCTTCCTTGTTGCCCACACAGCAAATACTGTCTCAGTTTCCAAACAGTCTCACACACTGACAGGATGCTATCCAGATGAATACCGATGGATGCTGGTAGGCAGAGACAGATTTTTTTTTTCTTATTTTCCTCCCCAAAAACTAAGGTGTGTCTTATACTCCGGAGCATCTTATACTCCGAAAAATACGGTAACTTCATAAAAAAAACTCTCAGCGCCTCTGGAACCGCCTGTACGTAGCCGGGCTATACACCGCACACACCAGGGGAATGGTATGCATAACCCAGTTTAATCGCAGATACTTGGCAGCTTACAGTAAACGCTGGTGCCATACATGCAGCATAAAGTTGGAGTCGGCTGTTTGCTCCGTCCTATCTGTTTTATAGGGCGGGTGCTTGGCTCAGCTGTAAATGATTTGAATCCACCGCTCCTCTCGCTCTCGCCATCCAGGAGTGGGATTTGGGGGTTCTCTGAACTGCACATAATCTTAGCTAGAGGTTCTCCCGAACCCCTGCGAACCCCCAGCAGCCCAGCCCTGCCCTCATCCTTCTTTTCATTAAACTAGACATGACCAAGGACGTATATTCTGACAGGGAACAGCTGTTCCAATAGTTACCTCTCTTTTTATTATTTGCTTTCCTTTCTACTGATGATCGCTTTATGGTTGTACATTATTATTTAAGGCTCCCGATTCTGTTTTAGCTATTCGCTTGTTTAATTGCTTAGTTTTATTTAAGAGCCACTCACAGGTATCTTAGCATTGCTGATGAGAGGAAAAGAAAAGAAACGTTACTGAACAAATCCAGGAACTTCGATTTCTGCAAACCATCAAAAATTGATGAAGTCATAAACGGAATTGGTTAAGGATTGTATGATAAAATGGGCACAAAACTTTCAGGAACCAGTGATGATGGAAACATGGGAAAGGATTTGGGTCAGAAGTGTTAAATTTACACAAGCACAAAATTTGAGAGAGAATTTTTACAAAATGTTTTATAGATGGCACTTAGATCCTAAAAAATTATCATGTATGTATCCAAACTTACAAGCTAAATGTTGGAGATGTGAATCTGATGATGCAACTTATTACCATATATGGTGGACTTGTAAGAAAATCAAGGCATTTTGGATAAAAATTTGGTGGGTGATGCAGAGCATTCTGAAAAAAAGGTTGAAATTTACTCCTCAATTGTTTTTACTGGGTATAATGATGGATTGTACAGTATTAGAGACTAAACTGATTTTGAACTTAATATCAGCAGCTAGGCTGTTGGTAGCGCAATATTGGAAGAAGGACTCTTTGCCTACTATTGAAGAGTGGATACTGAAAGTAGTGAATTTAGCGGAAATGGCGAAAATTTCAGCATATTTGAAGGACTATACACAAGAAAGATACATATTGGAATGGAGAAGATGGATTGATTATATTCAAAATAAGTATCAGACAAGAAAATATCAAATAGTTTATGAATGAATGTTAAACTTCAGAAGTATTATCTTATCAATAGTGGAGTTAAGGTTTCGGGGGGGATATGGCAGTTTAAGAATAGTTAGGTTAATTTAGCATATGATTGTTAACAGAAATACCCTGTATTTTGCTCTGGGAAGTCTGGGGGGGGATGGGAGGGGGGGAAGGGGTCTGGGGGTGGTGGGGAGGGAATTGGGGGGGGGAATTTTTTTTCTTTGTAAAACTTTTCAATAAAAAAAAATTGATGAAGTCATTAATCATGAACCTTGATTTAGTTTGCTAAGGGTTTTATATGCTGGTTTATTGCGTTTATTTTTCTTTTTTTCTTTTTATACTTTTTAGCTTTGTGTGTGTTTTTTCTGGTGAGACCAGTCTATCAGGGCAACCTGGTCTACCCAACTATGGGATGGAGCATAATGCTTCTGCTTTCACCTTTCAACCCCAATCCAGGAGCCTTTGCAGGCAGTCACTTTCGTGACAAACTATTTTTGTGTTTAATTTATATTTTACCGACAAAGTGTGCATGCGCAGAGCTGCCGGACCAATTAAGAAAACAGGGTCAACTTGGGAGTAAAGCTTGGAGATGATTGGCCCCTCCCATAAGACATAAAAGAAGAGTGAACGGGATATGAGCTTTTGCAGGAAGCAATTAGTTCATCTGGCCGATTCAAGATTTGAAAATTCTGTTTGTGACTCTGAGCCAGGCTAAGATTCGATATTGGGATAAAACTCAAATATTAGAAATCCAAATCTTTGGTCAAGACAGAAGTGCCTCTCCCGTGCCAAGGTGCTGAAATGACAAACGGTATTTGACGTAGGTACAGAATTGTAGAAGGGCAAACTGACCCTAAACAGATACATTCTGTTGTTTAATGTTTATTGCATCCCAAATGTCATGCATATCCCTGGATAAGGGGTGCTGCTTCCTTATTGCCCTTGAGGCGTCTTCTAGCCTCTTATCTCCTTTTGTTATGTCTTGAGCTCCGGAGCTGAAAGCCTGAGCCTGTGGGAACCATGCTGTTATGTCTTTCCTAGAGATAGATTAAAGGGTAACTTCTACGTGTGAAATGTTGTACTCTTCGTAATAACTTTGTCTTTATACTGTATAAATATCTGGTTGAAATCATCCATCTTGGTTCAAACTTTTGGGGTCTTCGGACTGTTTGAACCTTTGCGCAAATAAAAACTCTTTCCTGCACTGAAGAGCTTGTCCTAGTCCGTCATTTTTCCTACAACAGCTGGCGACGCCGCCGGGACTGGGTACAAGGCGATATTTCGCTGAGGACCGTTTTGACCCCTCGGGACCATCGGGAGGTCGCTCCTGAACATTCTCCAGGCGCCACAGAGATACATCTCTGGGAGACAGCCGCGATAACCCGGTGGGCCCGACGGTGCTCTGATCGAGTCCAAGAACCCTGCGGTACAGGAAAGGTGGTCTGAACAAATTCCTGGCCAGGAATCTACGGAGTGGGAACGTTTTAAGTAAGTATATTGTAAAAGAATTGTACCTGCTTCATTTGAAAGCAGAAGGAGGGAATTGATCACTCCCTCGGACTCGGGGTAGGCTACCCTAATGAAGTCCATGTCAGGTTGTGTGGGTGGTTAAACCGTCGCATTTCTCATTAGTGGCTGTGAGTTTCCGGGGCTATGAGTCGACGGCAGTGTGGTAGAAGGGATGGGGTTCAGAGCGTGCCAAATACTCCGTTGGCATGCATGTTAAAAGGTTTTGACAAGTATTTTAGCAACCCTTCCTATCTGAAAGGATCAAAGGATCAATTAAAATTCTTATGTAAATATGTGTGGCCACAAAGGGAGATGGGCTGACCCCCTCCCCCTCAGGGATGGTTAAAGGAAGAAACAGTGGATAAGTTGTGGGGAGTGATTGTAGTGAATCAGGATAAATATCCTGATCAATTTCAATATATTGATCAATGGGTGAGAGCCCTGTTGGAAAAAAAAAAGCTGAGGATTTATTGCAATGTAGGGCTGAAACAGTTGGGTTATGTGTATCTGAGCAGGCAGGAAAAGTAAGGGGGCTGCTGGAGGGAGTGGAGGAGGAAATCAGAGGCGTATGAGTGATCCTGGCGTGAAGTCAAAAGTCAGGGGGAGTCATTCGCCTAGAGGTAGCAGTCAGAGTGAGGGAGGGGATGATGATGATGAGGAAGAGGAGGAAGATTTGGAGGCTGTGGGGGCTGTAGGTGGAGAAGAAAGAGCAGGAGGCACGGATGAATAAAAAGGCTAGTTTGTTGGTAGGAGAACTGCGAAGTGGGATGCAAGGGGGTTTTTCTCCCCCCCCCTTCCTTTGAAGGGGAGAAAGAGGAAAAGAGATGCTTTTAAAACTTTTTTTCTCCTTTCTGGTGTTTGTCTTGTTTTTTTAACAAAATAGGCTGTACACCGCCCTGAGTCTTTTGGGAGAAGGGTGGTATAGAAATAAAATTATTTGGGAAAAAGGAATTACTTGGGAAAAGGAATGCCCAAGACAGATGGTGAGAAGTTGAGGGATGAGAAGAGCAGATTTTGGGTCAGGGATGCGTGGGCAGTTTGCAGGAAGAAGGGGAGAGTATTGGATTGGCAGACATGGTGTGGTCAGATTGAAGGGGACCAGGCTTGGGAGAACCCCCGCCTGAGCCGTTGGTTACAATGAGGATAGGGGGCCAGCAGACAACATTTTTAGTGGATACAGGAGCAGGTAGATCAGTTGTAAATAAGTAAATTGCAGCTCCTGGATCACGTAAAATCCAGGTCCAGGGGGTATCAGGGCAAGCCATGGGGCGGCAGGTCTTGAAATCAGAGATGTGTGATTTTAAGGAAGCTGAAATCCAGCATGAATTTTTGTACATTTCTGAGTGCCCTATTCCATTGCTAGGCAGGGATATGCTGAGCAAATTAGGGGCAACAATTTCTTTTGATGAAGATAGTCAGAGAATGACCATAAGGCATTCTCCGGAGGAGATTTGGAAGTTGTTTGATGTGCGCTGAGGATAACCTGCCGGGTTTTGCAGCTCGCCACCCTCCAGTGGGGGTGGAACTAAAACCTGGAGTGGAGTCTGTGAGTATGAGGCAGCGTCCCGTTTTTTGGGGAAGCTATTTGTGCTATTTATGAAAGCATTCAGAGATTTGGAGGCGCGGTTTTTGGTGCTTATTTAGTCCTCCTGGAATACTCCAATTATCCCAATTAAACAGTTAGATGGGTTTTACAGCCCGGGGCACGGTAACTTTACACCCGGCTGTGTTGAATCCATATACCCTGTTAAGTTTAATTCCACCCCGGGCTGAGTGGTTTTCTGTTATTGATTTAAGGGATGCATTCTTTACAATTCCCATTCACCCCGTAAGCCAGCCACTGTTTGCATTTTGAGTGGGAGAATCCTTACACAGGAATGAAAATGCAATATACTGGGACTCGGCTGTCTCGGGGATTTAAGAACTCCCCCGCATTGTTTGGAATAGCGGTAGCTAGAGACTTACAGTATTATGTGCCTCAACAACCAGGAGACACAATACTGTAATATGTTGATGATGTTTGGATCAACAGGACTGACAGAGGATTTATGATGGGAGAATACTAAGATGAATACACGATGATGTTAGATTTGTTACTAGAGTGTGGTTATTGGGTAGCAAGAAAGAAAGCTCAATTGGTGAAAAGGAAAGTTAGATATTTGGGATACAATATAAGGGTTATCGAGCTTTAGGACCAGAGCAGGAAAAGGGCGGTCCTAATGCTGGCAGAACCCCGAACAAAAAGACAACTGAGAAGGTTTTTTTAGGACTAGCTAGCTTTTGCTGTAATTGGATGGGGAGGGGGCCGAAAAGCTGGCCCCACTGTTTGAAGGTGCTGGCTGCAAGTGCAGAATTGATTCAGAATTGTAATAAACTTACTTTTTCTTGTCCTATACTCATGCACTCCCCTCATGAGGAGCAGTCTGTGTTGGATACTAAGGGACATTTGTGGATTAGTGGGCAAAGGCTGACAAAATATCATGCAATTAGGAGTGAGAATCCACAGGTGTGTCTGGTGGTGTCTAACCGATTAAATCCAGCAACTTTGTTGCATACGGAGTCTGTTTCTGAGTATGATTGTTTACAGGTATTGGAGGTTTATTCCACCCGACCATGTAAATATGGTAAAATAAGGTAAATATGTATGTTAGGTGGCCTGATTTAGGTCATAAAGGGGGGGGGTTGGAATATGGAGATGGTACAAGAACTTAATAAGCAAATTGAGAGATTCCAACGATATGTGATGGAATAAGTACCCCCTAGATTAGTAACTTAATGTCACTCATTTGAACCTGGGGACCAGGTGGAAGATGGAAGGGATCTTTTATTGGTATTATGACTTCTCCACTTGCTATTAAGATTGCAGAATCAAAATCATGGATCCATCGGACATGAGTCAAGGCAGCAGCTGACACTGGCTGGAAAGTGTCCGTGGATGAACAACATCCAACAAAACTGACATTTGAATATGTTTAAAGAAAGCTTTTGTATTCTATATATAGGTTACCTTGATGTATATCTGCTGATGTAACCCGCTGTAAGCTAAAAAGAGGATGGAGCACCTGCTCTCTTGGATTGGTCCGGAACTTGGATCCTGACAAGAGATTGGAGATCATTGCGGATCCATGTGGGAGGCAAATTGGGTGTGGGCACTTTGAGTAATTGGGGTAGTAGCTTTATTGATTATTGTGTTTTACAGATATAAGCAATGGTTTTGTGGACAACCAGGGCCCATTTGATTTCTCAGTCGTTCCGATTCCTAATATTTCCCCAACCGGCTGCGGAGTGTGAACCTCTTACAGATGAAAGAAGTCCCTGCTTAGGACACCCTGGAAGCTGCCTTTTGATGCAAAAGAACGGAAAAGAGAATTTTCTTTAAATGTGTTGGTTTTGTAATTGTGGGTGTGAGTGTTGTTGTTGCACTCACTGTATTGATTGTGTTTTATGTATAAGCTGTAAGGTAGAGTGGGACGTGAAAATTATAGAGGAGGTGCTAGTATATTATTTGGTAATAAATCCTGAACCCTTGTAATATTATCTGAAATGGAAAAGCTGCATATACCTGAAATTCCTAGTCATGTAACAAATACCTTTGTCAAATTAAGCCGAAGACATAGCCCACACTCTGAATGTATCGAATTGTTTTGTTGGTGGAGGAACTAACATGGGAGAAAAATGGCCGTGGGAAGCTCAAGGAATTAAATTATTCCAAAATATTAGAAATGGATCAGAAAGGTAATCTGTCATATAATAAGGGTAAGGATGGAGACTGGACCTTGACTACTAGTCTGGTAGGGAATGTTTGTTTTTGGAGAAAAATTGTGCCAGGCTGTCATCAGGTGGGAAACCTCATATGTACAGGAAAATGGGAAAGTAAGGTATGGTGGTCAGGAGCTAATGCCACAGAGGGAACTGATGAAAGGGCCCTGTTTAAAGTAAACGGGTTATCCTTTTTAAAGGATCCAGATAATCAGACCCTTGAATGGCTGGCTCCTGATGGACTATACTGGATATGTGGTAAGATGGCATATGGGGTTCTACCAAAATCTTGGTGTGGAGCTTGGGTCCTGGGAATAATTGGACCAGGATTTTTTTTTTTTTTTGCTTCCCCTTAAAACCCGACAGGTGTTAGGTGTCCCGGTATATGATGAGGTGGGAAATTTAAGACAGAGAAGACATGTAGATACATCAGCAATAAGGAAAGTTAGGGTTGGAGGTAACCAACGTAGTTGGGGAAGTGAAGAATGGCCTGCAGAACGAATTATTGAGGTTTATGGACCGGCTACATGGGCGGAAGATGGCATGTATGGCTATCGGACCCCTATATACATTCTGAACAGTTTAATTCATCTGCAAGTTGTGGTTGAAATCATCACCAACGAAACTGTAAAAGGTCTTACTCAATTAGCTAGGGAAAGTGTCAAATCAAGGACATATATTATGCAGAATAGGTTAGCTTTAGATTATTTGTTAGCCAAGGAAGGAGGGGTATGTGGACTAATTGCTGTATAGAAGTTGATGAAAGCGGAAAGGTTATTAAGGAAATAATAGACAAAATGGTTAAAATAGCTCATGTGTCAGTCCAGACTTGGAAAGGCCTTAATTTACAGGATATGTTTTCAGGATGGTGGCCAAAGTTACCTGGCCTGCAGGCCATCTTTGGCCTGGTAGGATTAATAGCTGCAAGGGTGTCTTTTTCTCCCGTGTATTTTACCTCTGTTTGTTAAACTATCTCTAAAAGTCTATCCTTGCTGGTGGAACGTAAGACAACTGCTCAGGTGATGGCTACGTGGGATTACAAACGGCTCCAGCAGGAAGAGGACCTATGGTGTGACTCGTCTGGATAAACAGATGAGTCACAAAGGGGGGTATGAGCCAGGCTAAGATTCGATATTGGGATAAAACTCAAATATTAGAAATCCAAATCTTTGGTCAAGACAGAAGTGCCTCTCCCGTGCCAAGGTGCTGAAATGACAAACGGTATTTGACGTAGGTACAGAATTGTAGAAGGGCAAACTGACCCTAAACAGATACATTCTGTTGTTTAATGTTTATTGCATCCCAAATGTCATGCATATCCCTGGATAAGGGGTGCTGCTTCCTTATTGCCCTTGAGGCGTCTTCTAGCCTCTTATCTCCTTTTGTTATGTCTTGAGCTCCGGAGCTGAAAGCCTGAGCCTGTGGGAACCATGCTGTTATTCTTTCCTAGAGATAGATTAAAGGGTAACTTCTACGTGTGAAATGTTGTACTCTCGTAATAACTTTGTCTTTATACTGTATAAATATCTGGTTGAAATCATCCATCTTGGTTCAAACTTTTGGGGTCTTCGACTGTTTGAACCTTTGCGCAAATAAAAACTCTTCCCTGCACTGAAGAGCTTGTCCTAGTCCGTCATTTTTCCTACAACAACTCTGTGCCAAGTTTGGCCTTGTCCTGCATCTGGAAATTAGCTCTTTGACAGTTTTCCACGTGAGATAGGTGGGTGTTGGTAACTGTCTTCTGAAAGATTGTTTATCAAGCCTTGCGGACTGTAAATGAAAGTAATTTACAGCTGTATGAATTAAAGAGGTTTTGCGGGACTAAGATTGTGCTATTTAATTTCTAAGGAAGCCTAGGTCAGAACAACGAACAATTTGGAGCCATCATAACACAATTTATATCAATAACCCATTGCAATGAGGTCCAGAGACAATAGCTAGGTCCAGTAAGGAATAGCTATGGCCTGTTCTGTCCCCATCTCACACACGCACACAAACAGATAGTCAGGGGTTAAATAAAACTGGCAGACAACAAATTCTTTCGATAAGAGGATTGGCAGCAACCCAGTAGCTGCTTGCCAAAAACTTTAGTCATCGAGGGAGGGGTTGTTCCTCCGACAGATAAACCCAAACAAGATACACACAGTTCAAGAATTGTCAAGTCCAGTCCGTATTAAATCCAAGGCAGATAACGTTGTTTCAAAGATACAATGTGACTCGCTAGTAGTTTGTTTTGTCCGTCACAGAGTCTGAATGGCCACCTCACCCCCTTTTATCCCCTGTGGGGTGTGGTCCAGTGACTCAGCCTAATCTCTGGCATGCCTCCTCTTCTGCTACGCGTGCCTGTCTCTCCGACGCTGGTGTGGATCCAGCCAAGACTTATCTCCATCACTGTCTGACTGCGAGGAGATACCTGGCTCCTGGCCAATCTCTTCTCCTTCAGGAGACACCTGAGGCATTGCCAGAGAGGAGGGTCCTGGAGAGGGAGGCCTGGCCAACTCCTCTCCTTCATGTTCAGAGCCTTCTCCCTCCGATAACACAGGCTCAGGTAACGGAGCCACAACATGACCAGTAGCCCTGAACTCATCCCAAGGCATTCTTTTTATACTTTTCTGCACTCATTTCACAACTTACTTCCTTGCTCTTTCTTACTCACAGTCTCCACAAATACCCGTGTTCATCTCAAACCTCTATCCATCGGCTACTTTCAGTTCCTTATTTCTCGCGGTTTCGTCCTTCGATATCCACATATATTTATAAAGCTACATACTTTGCAAAATCATGTTTCACAATTAGCAACGGCTCAGCAGGATTACAAATAGTTCCGATACACTTTCAAAACTTTCTATCTAAAACTTCGGTTCCCGTAGCTTTTTTTAGGGCCTGCTTTTTCCACTTCGGGCTTATTGATTCTACTAGATCAATAGGCGTTTCCCACAGTGGAGATGCAATTTGCAACTGAAAAAAAATGCATATCAAACGTGTACCTTGTAATGCCAGATGGCACCCAAAGTGAACGATAACTGTGAATTAGAGTTTAGTGGTGAATTTTAATTGTAAAATAGAAGGTTTGTTGTGGATGTGGATTGTAGATAGGTTTGTTGATTGATAATATTTAGTGCCTTAAGCTGCAGCTCTTTAACTCACTCCCCGAAGTCACCTTTGTGAACAGGAATGTATTGGAATAATAATAATAATAAATCATGATATTTGTTACAATGCAAATGACGGTCATGTTGGATATTCAGCTGATCCTTGACTTAAAACCACAAATGAGCCCAAAATTTATGTTGCTAAGCGAGACAATTAAGTCAGATTTTCCCCGTTTTACCACCTTTCTTGCCCCAGTTGTTAAGCAAGTCACTGCCATTGTTAAGTTAGTAACACAGTGGTGTTACACTGTGTGCCATGGTGGTTAGGATGGTTAGGATGCAGTGTTGCAGGCTAACTCTGCCCACAACCTGGAATTCGATTCTGACTGGCTCAAGGTAACCTTAACCTGGAATTAAAGAGAAAAGTCCTAACAGTGAGAATAATTAACGACTTGTCTTCAGAAGTTCTGGGTGCTCCAACACTGGAGGTTTTCAAGAAGAGACTGGACAGCCATTTGTCTGAAATCTGGGGGTTTCTGGGGGTGTGGAGATCACTAACAATCTGATCTGGTCCCTTCACACGTCATCCTTAGTGAAACGTGCAAACTGGCGTCTGCATTTCCTGAGTCGGATGAGGAGAGCATATCTTTCTCCTTCTGTCCTGGCCACTTTTGACAGAGGCACGATTGGGAACATTTCAACAAACTTTTTGGTTTGGTGGCAGCAGCACCACAGATAGAAAGTCCATACAGAGAGTGGTGAGGACAGCCGAGAAAATTATAGGCAGCTTGCTTCCCTGTTATTCAGGATACTGTTAACACTTATAGTTATGCGCTTAGAGCTCAAAGTATTGTTAGAGACCCCACGCACCCACTTCACAGCCTGTTTCTGTTGCTCCCCTCTAGGTGGGGATTTTGAAGCATTTCTAGCAGGACTACAAGATTCTGTAACAGCTTTGTTCCCTCGCAGGATTCGTTTTTCTCACCATGTATCACTATCTATCTATCTATCTATCTATCTATCTATCTATCTATCTATCTATCTATCTATCTATCTATCTATATCATCTATCCTTCTCTTCTCTTCTCTTCTCTTCTCTTCTCTTCTCTTCTCTTCTCTTCTCTCTTCTCTTCTCTTCTTCCCTTCTCTTCCCTTCCCTTCCTTCTTCCCTTCCCTCCTTTCCCTTCCCTCCTCTCCCCTCTCCCCTCTCCTCTCCTCTCCTCTCCTTCTCCCCTTCCACTCCACTCCACTCCACTCCACTCCACTCTATTCTGTTCTATACATCAAGCAATACATCAAACAATAACTGTAACCAAATCAAGAGGAAATAGTGGGCTAAAAATTACCCAAAGTGTCCTTTTTGTATAGCACTTGGGGAATTGTGTTTCAATACCTTTTCACCTTTTTTTGAGATGACTATTTTAGAGGTGACAGAAATGGCTAGAATAAAAAGGTGTCACTAGGTGAGCAAACACTTATTTTCCAGCTGTCATAGAACCACTGAATCTAAGATTGGTAGAGGTCCTGTAGATTGCTCAGCCCAACCTCCTGCCTCTGGCTTGTATTAAATGATGGAATGATTGTAGATAGCTTTCAGTAAGGAAATGAAGGTGGGTGAAAAAAAATGCTACGCTAAACATTTCTTCTTTGTTTTAATGCCATTCTTATTCAGTTGGATGGAAAAAATCAGCGACTTCTTTCAAAATACTTTTTTGCAGATTTTTTTTGGTCCGTATCTAACAGATTTATTTGGTGACTAAGATCATGGGCTCAGGAGCATTGTGTTTATTTTTTTAATTAATTCTTTTTATTCAAGAAGGGTTTGGTAATTCCATTCTGGGCAAATGGTTGTCCAATCTCTTCTTAAAAACTTCCAGTGTTCAAGCATTCACAACTTCTAGAGCAGTGGTGGGTTGCAAAATTTTTTACTACCGGTTCTGTGGGCTTGGCTTGGTGGGTGTGGCATGGCTTGGTGGGCGTGGCATGGCTTGGTGGGCGTGGCTTAGTGGGCATGGCAGGGGAAGGATACTGTAAAATCCCCATTTCCTCCCAATCAGCTGGGACTCGGGAGGCAGAGAATAGATGGGGGCGGGGCCAGTCAGATGGTATTTATTTACTCAAAATTTCTGCTACCGGTTCTCCAGAACTGGTCAGAACCTGCTGAAACCCACTTCTGTTCTAGAGGCAAGTTGTTCCACTGATTAATTGTTCTCACTATCAGGAAATTTCTCCTTAGTTCTAGGTTGCTTCTCTCCTTGATTAGTTTCCACCCATTGCTATGTTGAATGGAAAAAGTATAAAAATCTTATAAATTACACACACACATATACCCACACAGACATACAAATACACAGCCACAAAATAGCATGATGCTTTCCTTAAATCAAAACATATTTTCTTGAGCTGAATATTCTGGGCAAATGAAGAGAAGTTTAAAAATAGCATTACGATGAGTCCTTCGGGAGAAGGGCGGTATAGAAATCTAATAAACTTAAACTTAGACTTACAATAAGATGGGCTGGAATCTGACATTATAACATAATTGAAGTTTAGTTCATTGAAATACCAATCTCAAGGGAACTTTAATCAATAGGTTTTTTTAAAACCTATTGATTAAAGATTATGCTATGCGGTCATTAATTTCTGCAGTCGTATTATTTTCTGTATCACTTATACAAATGGCTACATAACAGAACCCCAAAGAATCTGAATTTCCCGCAGATAAAAGTTGTGCAAAGCGGAAGTGAATTTTTTTCTGACCTTTTTTTCTTTTTTCTTTTCTTTTCCTTTTTTAAAAATTTGATTTATATGCCGCCCTTCTCCGGAGACTCAGGGCGGCTTACAATGCGTTAAGCAATAGCCTTCATACTTTTGTATATTTTATACAAAGTCAGCTTATTGCCCCCACAAACTGGGTCCTCAATTTACCCACCTTAGAAAGGATGGAAGGCTGAGTCAACCTTGAGCCTGGTGAGATTCGAACTTACAGTAATTGCAGACAGCTGGTGTTAATCACAATGCTATTAGCCTGCTGCGCCACCAGGCTCCGGGAGAAGGCGGCATATAAATTTTAATAAATAAATAAATAAATAAATAGATAAGGCAAAGATAATAAGACATTGTATTCCAAGCCACTTTTTGGAAATGCCGACGGAATACAAAGGCCAATCTACATCGCAGGTATGACTTCCATCGCAGGATGGAAGGCTGAGTCAACCTTGAGCCTGGTGCGATTCGAACTTGCAGTAATTGCAGGTAGCTGGTGTTAATCACAATGCTATCAGTCTGCTGAGCCACCAGGCCCTTTTTAAATATCAATTTCCTTGGTGCAAGACCCAGATTTAGGTTCTACAAAGTCTACAACAACAACGAACCATTTGCTCTTCATGCATATCTTATCCTCTGTTTCGTTAGCATGCATTCATGAGCTGAAATCCTTAAGAGGGTTTCTCTTACTAACTCACGGCGTCTTGGGATGGTGAAAAGCAGAGAGCCCCTTTGAAATTTCTATCTGCCACACTATCGAGGTTCAAGAGATATCCTCATGACAGTGTTTCCCTGAAGGAGAAGCCTAGCAGGAGAGATGTTTTCAAGCAGTTCCTGGCAGCTTTAAGGGGAATACAACAGATGCCATTCAATCAGTCCTGCCTGACTGACTGGATTTTTCTCCATTAGTTCAGGAGATATAAGAAATGAAATACTGATGTGGAAATGTTGTAAAGAAGAACATTGTAAAAAAAATCTCTCTTTTTTTGTTTAAAAAAAACTGTTGTCAGCGTTGCAACGCTGGCACAGAGAGAGCAGAGGACAGCGAAAGATAAACTCTGAAACTTTTTCCTGCAAAATCCCTTTGAAGCTTGGTTGTCGTGGAGATCAGGGGAGGGGGCACATTCCTGAGAAATGACGGGGAAAAGAAGTCTGAAGAATGACTTGGAAGACAGCCAATGAGAAGCAGAGACTTGGGGGTCGGAAAGGGAGGGATTGGGAGGCAAAAGGTCATGATCTGGTGGCTGAGCAAAATTAAAGAAAGATTTCCTTAAAGAGTGGCAGTTTGGTGATTCATTTAATTTTGAGACAGTACCGCAGTCTGTCAACTGTTCTGTTAAGGATATTGGTGTTGTGTTACCAACCAGCAGAGTAAACGCACAAGGAAATGTTGCTGAGAGCAATGAATAAGAGATATGCAAACTGGTTTATCAAAAGCTTACTTTATAGTAGAAAAACAGTCTCATAGTCTTTAAACAAATTCCAAGTCTTTGCCAGTTGAATCAGTCCTGTAGTTACAGATATCTTCTTACCAAACAAACAGTAGTTGGTTAGAATAACAAACTCACTCTGGTTCACAAACCACGATGGTAGCAGATCCATCCAACGATGATAGCACAATGGATAGCATTCCTCACACTATGGTAGTTATCATCAACTGAATACTTTACAATACCTTTCTTAAATGCGTTCACAACTAATTACAGCATGACTCAGCATTACAATGAATCAGCAGTAAAACTTTAAAGTCACATAATACATATTCATATTAAAGTCACAGAACACATATATTGCCTGGACAACTTGTTAGGCTCAAACCATATCCTAACATGTTCAATAAAAATAATTTAAAACAAAACAAAAAAAAAAACAGATTATTTATGCTCCCCCCGCCAAAAAAGGAAGAAGCTCAGCTGCTTGCCTTCCAAGTCAGCAACAGTAAGTAGAACAGCGAGGGGGGGGGAAATCAGTTGTGCCGCGCGATTGAGATGAGCTACAAAGCAGGAAATAAAGGACAAGATGAGACGGGGGGGGGAACTGATTGTCCGAACCGGCTGAATACCACCTCTGGGCCTATGGAATTTCAATCTTGGGATGGGCTGTGCATTATCCTGATGAATAGGGAAGGCTTTTAAGATTTAGAACAACAGAGTTGGAAGGGACCTTGGAGGTCTTCTAGTCCAGCCCCCTGCTTAGGCAGGAAACCCTCTATCATTTCAGACCCACTTCTGGAGGCAAATTGTTCCACAGACGAATTGTTCTAACTGTCAGGAAATTTCTTCTTAGTTCTAGGAAGTTGTTCAGCATCCCTGACCATAGCCGAGCGAGAGCTCTTCTGAAACTATTGGCAAAATTCTGCTACGGTTGAAGAATATAAAGAAGGAAAAGACAGGTTTTATATAAAAGGAATATATTGTTGTTTTCTAATGTGGGGGCCGTACGATATTGCTAAGTACTGGTAACCAGTACACAGGAACAGGGGTGGGATTAAAATTTTTTAGCATCTGGTTCTCTGCCCGGTTACTGGGTGGGGGTGGCCATGGTGGGCGTGGCCTACTCGGCCTCCTGCACCATGGCGGGGTGGTGGTGTTTTGCCCTCCCTGAGCTCTGGAGGCCTTTGTCAAGCCTCCGGGAGGGCGAAAACAGCCTCCCCCGGGCTCTGGAGGCCCTCTAGAGGCCGGAAACAAGTCCATTTTCAGACTCCTGGAACTTCCAGTAGGCCCATTTTTCACCCTCCCAGAGCCTCCATGCGGGTGCTGCACTTACCTGGCATCCAAAATGGGCTGCCTGGAGACTCCTGGGAGGGAGGGGAGGGGAGGGGAGGGGTGGGCGGGGCCAGCCAGTCCTTGCAACTACCAGTTCGGTGAACCAGATGTAAAATAAGCATCCGATTCACCCGAACTGGTCCGAACCGGCTGAATCCCATCCCTGCACAGGAATAGGATGCAATGTGCCAGAGATAATACAATAAAACCATCAACAACAACTATGACTATTGTTGTTGTTGTTGTTATTGTTAAACTTAGAAAATTAATAAAATGAAGTATTTGAGTAAGATTTGACCAGAAAGAGGTCTAGGCGAAAATCACGGTGTGCAAAGAACTAATTCAATATATTTGTTCAAAAAAAAGGAACTGAGGAGCTTTGGGGAGAGATAAGACGCTGTAAAAACCGAAGTGATGATTATTATTTTTTAAAAGTACACTGCAGAAAAAAAGAAAATCCAAGAGGCTTTCAAAATAAGTCATCATGATAGCCAGATAAAGACAAGAGGATGAAAGCCTCCGGCAATAGGAACATCTGACAATTGAATGCAGACTTTCAGCATCAAGCAAGGAAGAGCAAGGAGAGATAACTCGAGCAAGCATGTGAAGAGAGAGAGAGAGAGAGAGAAAATATAACAACAACAAAAGAAAAATAAGAGATGGTTTTAAGAAGCCTGGGGAAATCACAAACCAGCATGAAAAGAAACTCCATTTTATTCTCATCTAGGCGTAAAATAACATACAAGGACTTTAGTTCTTCACATCTTTGGCAAAACTCTTTTTTGTCTTTTTTGAAAAGCTAAGTTCTTCCTCCCTCCCTCTTTACTCATCCCTTTCTCCATTCATCCTCTGTCATTACCTTCCTTCCATCCTTCCCTCCCTCCCTCCGTCCTTCCTCCCTCTCTACTCATCCCTTTCTCCATTCTTCCTCTGTCATTTCCTTTCTTTCTTCCTTCCTTCCACTCTACTCATCCCTTTCTCCATTCTTCCTCTGTCATTTCCTTTCTTCCTTCTTTCCTTCTTCCCTCCCTCCCTCTCTACTCATCTCTTTCTCCATTCTTCCTGTCATTTCCTTCCTTCCTTCCTTCCTTCCTTCCTTCTTTCCTTCCTTCCCTCCCTCCCTCTTTCCTTCCTTCCTCCCTCCCTCTCTACTCATCCCTTTCTCCATTCTTCCTCCTTCATTTGCTTCCTTCCCTCCTTCCTGCCACTCTACTCATCCCTTTCTCCATTCTTCCTCTGTCATTTCCTTTCTTCCTTCCTTCCTTCCTTCCTTCTTCCTTCCTTCCTTCCTTCCTTCCTTCCCTTCCTCCCTCCTTCTCCTCCCTCTCTACTCATCCCTTTCTCCATTCTTCCTCTGTCATTTCCTTTCTTCCTTTCTTCCTTCCTTCCCTCCTCCCTCCCTCCCTCCCTCCTTCCTTCCTCCCTCCCTCTCTACTCATCCCTTTCTCCAGTTTTCCTCTGTCATTTGTTTGCTTGCTTGCTTGCTTGATTACTTCCTCCCTCCCTCCCTTTCCCAAAAGGAGCATCCCTTAAATATCATTAGCATCGGCAAAATCCCTACCAGTCAACTGCAAAAGGCAGTGTCACTTGAAACAACTTACATCCTGTGACAATACTTTTAATA
>NW_026844020.1:537500-620000 GCF_029531705.1 Pantherophis guttatus
ATAGATAGATAGATAGATAGATAGATAGATAGATAGATAGATAGATAGATAGGCAGGCAGGCAGGCAGAGACAGACAGACAGACAGGTGTGTGTGTGTGTGTGTGTGTGTGTGAGTGTGTATGTGTGTGTGTGAGAGAGAGAGAGAGAGAGACTGAATAGACAGATCTAGTCAGATGAGAGAAGAAGAGAGAGAGAGAAAGGAAGAGAGGATTCCACCATCCAAAAAGACATGGATATCAACTAGAAAGGCATAGCAGGGATGTATGGTTATCCATGGGAAGGAAACTTCATTTGGTGAACCATCAAACTTGATTCATTACTTTCAACGTGATGGTTCCAAAATTGTTCAGACACACCATCCGAAAAGAAGACGAAGGAGATGTAAACTGTATGCCTTTATGCAAATGAATCTATCTAGACAAGGTCCCAGGTGGAACTGTCAAAGAAAGTACAGACAGAAAATATGCCACTAAGCTTTAGCCTCTCCAGCTGTTGAGTTTCTTGAGGCTTCCCCTTGTTGCCCTTTGCATAAAAGTAGCTGGCAATTAAATCTGAGTTTTAACCGCTTCCCAAAGGAGGAGGAGAATGAAAGAAGGAAAGAGAAAAGTTCTTGAACATAGATAGTCGAAAGGCTGGGTGAATATGCAATTCTAACTGCTCCCTGTCAAACAGAGCGTGATTATCAAAGAGTTACGTCAGAAACACTTCAACAAACTTTGGGAGTCGAAGAAAGAATGTGTGAAGGCAGATTTAATATATGAGAGGTCCTGGATGCCCTCTGAGCTTGGATGTTTTCTTGCAGATGTTTCATTACCCAAACTAAGTAATATTTATTTATTAATTAGTTCGATTTATATGCCGCCCTTTCTCCGGAGACTCAGGGCGGCTTACAATGCGTTAAGCAATAGCCTTCATCCTTTTGTATATACCTGCTTAGTAGGGCTTTTTGCCCCCCGCCCCTAAGCGTTGTTCTTTTTTTTAATACAAAGTCAGCTTATTGTCTTTGTAGAGCCTTGGTAGTACAGTGGTCTAAAGCACCCTGTTATTAAGAACAGCTGCCTGCAATTACTGCAGGTTCGAATCTCGCCAAGGCTCAAGGTTGACTCAGCCTTCCATCCTTTCTAAGGTAGGTAAATTGAGGACCCAGTTTGTGGGGGCAATAAGCTGATTTTGTATAAATATACAAAAGAATGAAGGCTATTGCTTAGCGCATTGTAAGCCGCCCTGAGTCTCCGGAGAAGGGCGGCATATAAATCAAATAAAAAAAAAAATGCCCCCACAAACCGGGTCCTCATTTTACCTACCTCGAAAGGATGGAAGGCTGAGTCAACCTTGAGCCTGGTGAGATTTGAACTTGCAGTAATTGCAGGCAGCTGGTGTTACTTAACAGTGCTTTAGTCTGCTGCGCCACCAAGGCTAATAGCATCAGTCTCGCTCTCCCTCCCTCCCTCTTTCTCTCTTTCTCCTTCTCCCTCTCTCTCTGTTTATGTCTGCCTGCCTCAAGAGCCCATTTTCACTGGCAGAGGACTCAGGCCGCCACAGGCACCCCAACACGAGTGACGTCGAGCTGGCCATACCTACCCTAGCCATACCCACCCTGGCCCCCCCAAGGTCAAAAACAAACCTGATGAGGCCCTCAATGAAATTGAGTTTTGACATCCCTGCTATAAAGAAAGTGGTAAGAACAGGGGAAGGAAGAAGTACTTTTCTCACACAATGGAGAAAATACAGGCACTGCTGTGCCCACTTCACCAGTGTGTCACTGTTGAGCGACCAAGCTAACCTGCTCGTCAGCTGCATTGCATTGATGGGGCTTTAAACGAAGCACCTCTTCAAAGTTATGTGAAAAACATCATTACTATCCATGGCTCAGGGCCAGGCTATCTTCGAGACCGCCTTCTACCGCATAGCTCCCAGCGACTGGTAAGATCCCACAGAGTTGGTCTCCTCCGGGTCCCGTCAGTTAAACAATGCCGGCTGGTGGGCCCGCAGGGGAGAGCCTTCTCTGTGGCTGCCCCAGCTCTCTGGAACCAGTTACCTCCTGAGGTCCGGACTCTACTGGACCACCCTACTTGCCTTCCGGAAAGCAGTGAAGACCTGGCTTTTTCCGACAGGCCTGGGGACATTGATCTCACTGTTCAATCTTGCTGATCTGTCCCCGTCCACACACACACACACAAACACAGCCAGCTGAGGGTTAAGGAAGCACTTGGAACACACCCAGGTCTTTATCTCCAACTTGGCAGCGATATACACACCGTCTGCCAAGTGCTTTTATTTCCACAGAAACAGAAAGATAATATACTCAGCGTACAAGAGTCCAACAGAAATAATATTCCTCTCAACAGTTTCGGACGATGCTTTAGTGACTATCCAAGGTTTATTTTTGTTCGTCACAGGGATCACTGGCCACCACCCTCTATTATATAGTCTCTGGGGTGTGGTCCAGTGACTCAATTCTAATCCCTAGCACGCCTCCTGAGCTGCTGCAATCGTTTATCACGCCTTCGGAGGCGTGCGTCCAGGAATGATGTCTCTCCTTCACTCTCATCCGAGACACCTGTCTCCGGCTAATCTCCTCTCCCTCAGCCGGCACCTGAGACAGTGCCAGAGGGGAGGGGCCTGGAGAGGGAGGCCTGGCTGACTCCTCTTCCTCATGCTCGGAGCTTTCTTCCTCCGATGGGATAGGCTCAGAGGGCGGGGCCACAACACTTGCGAGACCCGGCCGTGGATGGTGTGCATGTGTTTTTAATGTTTTTAAAATGCTTTTATAATGTTTTTTTTTTATTTTTATGTTCACTGTTTGTATTATTTCTGTTGTAATCCACCCAGAGTCCCTTGGGAGTTGGGCGGCATAGAAATATGATTAATTAAATTAATTAAATTAAATTTTTCTAAAGCCAAAGCAAAGGGACCCTCTCAGGGGTGAAATTCAACTGTCGGGCCGGCTCGGGCGAACCGGTAGAGACAATTTGAGTCAGTTTGCCGAACTGGTAAAAACCACCCCTGGTTGGCCCCGCCCATGCTTGCCCGGTCACCACTCTCCCCTTCCGGCCGCTCGTTCTCCCCTTCCGGCCACTCACACCAAAATATGTGTATGAGCACAAGAAGGGCTCATAGTAAATACTGCAGCAGAGAGAGTCCATACTTTTCTCCCTCCATTCACAGTGGAGCCTGTCCCTTTAAGGTAGTCCCCGGGAGGGAGGGGGCCTAGGGGGAACCATAAAGAGAGCAGCAGCTCTGCTGTGAATGGAGGGAGAAAAATTTGGCTTCTCTCTGCCACAGCATTCACTATGAGCCCTTCTCGTGCTCCTACACACGTTTTTTCCTACCGGGTTCTGTGGGCGTGGCTTGGTGGTGGTGGGGGTCATGTGACTGAGTGGCTGTGACTGTGAGTGACATCGGGTTGGCCATGCCCACTCAGTCACAGGGACCCCACCCCCAGCAAGCCACGCCCACAGAACTGGTAGGGAAAAAATTTTGAATTTCACCACTGGATCCTCTGGGACATGTGATAAGAAGGTTAAAAGGGCCTGGTAGCTCAGCAGACTGATAGCATTGTGATTAACACCAGCTGTCTGCAATTACTGTAAGTCCGAATCTCTCCAAGGCTCAAGGTTGACTCAGCCTTCCATCCTTTCTAAGGTAGGTAAATTGAGGACCCAGTTTGTGGGGGCAATAAGCTGACTTTGTATAAATATACAAAAGGATGAAGGCTATTGCTTAACGCATTGTAAGCCGCCCTGAGTCTCCGGAGAAGGGCGGCATATAAATCAAATTAATATATATATATATATGGATAAAACATCTGGTGAGATGTTTAGCACTGAAAGTTTCCTGCAGAGAAGTAGAACCGGTGGAATCAAGGAAGTGAACCAAGCCACACATCTCGTTTGATAAATGCTCCCTTCGCCTCTTCATTCTTCAGCTTTCTTTTGGAAAACATCAATAGCCACAACAAAGGGGAGGGGGAAAGTCGTAAAACAAGGTCATAAAGTGTGGCAGATGTTATCCTTGATGTCAAGAAGGTCCGATAACTTATACGCCTGAAGGTGGCAATAACAATTTATGTAAAAAAAATGTAAGAGAGTAAAATAATATGCACTCCATCTCATAAAATTTGAAAAGAAGTCAAAGATATTTATGACAACAACAGAAGCACTTTGGGGAAATTGATTGTTCTGGCAAGAGAAAAGTGAGGGACTATTCTCCTGTGGTTGCATGTTCTTTTTTTTTTCTCTCTCTCTCTCCTGATGTGGCAACTTACTGAAGTTTCTTGGAGTTTTTGTCAGGGGGGCAAAAAAATCAGACTAAACTGCAAAGCAAGATCTGGTAGAAGAGAATATTTGTAGCTCAGGGTTGAAGTATGGGGTCCTTGGTGCTGTCTGAGCTTGGCTGTTTTCTTGCAGACATTTCATGACCCAACTAGGTAACTTCATCAGTGCTAGAAGAGACTAGGGTTTGCTGGGGGGGGAGGAGGAGGAGGAGGAGAGGAGGAGGAGGAGGAGGAGGAGGGAGGAGGAGGAGGAGGAGGAGGAGGAGGAGGAGGAGGAGGAGGAGGAGGAGAATTATGGGGTCCTTGGTGGTGTCTGAACTTGAAGACATTTCATGACCCAACTAGATAACATCATCAGTGGTAGAAGTGAAGGGGATTTGTAGAGAGAAGGAGGGGGAGGAGGAGGAGGAGGAGGAGGAGGAGGAGGAGGAGGAGGAGGAGGAGGAGGAGGAGGAGGAAGACTGTGGGGTCCTTGATGCTGTCTAAGCTTGATGGTTTTCTTGAAGACATTTCATGACCCAACTAGGTAACATTATCACTGCTTGAAAGGAGTAAGGTTTGCTCCCTCTTTAGGATACAAGTGGCTTGCCCTGTCAGGGTTGATGGCAATGTTGTTTTCTTCTTGGTCTTTCCCTGATTAGACTATTGTTTACTGTTTTGATTGTTTGTCTGAGCTGGTGGTTAAACTTAGACTAACTTTATTGTCACTTTGAATGTACACTAATTGCCATACATTAAAATGAAATTTGGTTGCATTCAGCTGTCAAAGGGTCTCCGCCTCTAATATATACTACAGAAACATGACAAAATAAATACATTCCTTGATTGGGTGCAGTGGTGAAATTCACCCTTTCAGAACACAAGTCTCTTCATTGCATCATCTCAGCAGCAAACTTCAACCAAACGTAGCTCAGACAAACTCCTAGGATTTGTACATGGCCACATGGGAGTCTGACAACAGCCAATAAAACACATGTTCTTGCACAGGAACAGGAAGCTCAAGTGCAAAGCCCAAGAGAAGATATAAATACCCTCCGCTCTCAACTCCGTGTGGTCAATTACCCAGAACTATCCATGTGCTTCTGCTTCATCAATAAATGGAACCTCTTTCCAATCAGCCTGCAGCCTCCATTTTGTCTCCAGTGCCTTTCTCCTGGCTTGGAGAACTGAACCAGATGGATATTTCTTCAAGCTGGCTTCTTTGGGAAACAAAACTCTCAGCTAGTTAGTCTTAATCAGTCAGCTGATTCAGCTGATCACGGCTTCTCAAATGTCAACCACATTACACCTTTACGGAATTGATTGCAGCTGAGGTCCTTTCTTCTTTCCAAAGAAAATCGGGACTCCTTGTGCACAGTCACTCATGCCTTGGTCACGTCATGCCTGGACTACTGCAACGCTTTCTACATGGGGCTCCCCCTGAGGAGCACCCGGAGGCTCCAGCTGGTCCAGAACGCAGCCGCGCGGGGAATTATGGGGGCGACGAGGCGCTCCCATGTAACACCTCTCCTGCGCGAGCTGCACTGGCTCCCGGTGGTCTTCCAGGTGCGCTTTAAGGTGTTGGTTCTCATCTTTAAAGCGCTCCATGGCTTAGGGCCAGGGTATTTGCGAGACCGCCTGCTGCTACCGATAACCTCCCACCGGCCAATACGCCCTCACAGAGAGGGCCTCCTCAGGGTGCCGTCGGTCAGGCAATGTTGGCTGGCGGCCCCCAGGGGGAGGGCCTTCTCTGTGGGGGCACCCGCCCTGTGGAATGAACTGCCTCCTGGAATACGATTGATCTCGGACCTCCGGACCTTCCGTAAAGCCCTGAAGACGTTTTTATTCCATCAAGCCGGCCTAGCCTAAATGGTTTTTAAATTGGGATTTTAAATTTTATGGATTTGGGAGTTTTAAATTGGGAAGCTAGTGATTTAATTCTTTTTAATTACCTTAACTTTTGTATTTGTATGTTTTTTTAATTTTGGCTGTTCACCGCCCTGAGTCCCTTCTGGGAGAAGGGTGGTATATAAATTAAATTAATAATAAATAAATAAATAAAACATAGAATGGATATATGGTGAAGATGTGTTCCGTTCATTCCAGGCAGCAGAACAGCAAGGAATCCATTGTATTACACGAATCGATACGACGTTCTTTTCTCATTTGAATTTCATTTTTCTTGGGGAAGCTAAACATATTGCAAATGCGGTCTTAAAAAAAGGCTGGGTGGGGGGGGGTGTTACCACAGTTGATTAACCCGCAAAGGCACGTATCGATTTTCAGTGCGCCAAGCTCAGACTGGCGAGTAATGTAATCGTTAAGATTTCCTGAGCAGCCGCCACATTCGGCTCCATAGAAATCCAGATATGCGATATCATAAAAGCTGTAATTGAAGCATGTGCCTCAGTGCACACACACACACACACACACACACACAGAAAATATAATTGAAAGCGCATCAGGGTTTGTGAAACGACTCAAATTGAGGAGGAGACGAAAGGAGGTGAAGACGTTCTGGCTGACTATTAATGAATGCAGTCGAGAGGACTTGTGTCGGAAAAGCTCTCCTGAGTTTCATTCAGCCTTGCTTTGCTAGAGGCCAGCCTTCCATGGACTATGAGGGGGGAGGATGGTACTGTTCTGCCCCAGCTACGGACCCCAAAGAACGCAGCACACACAAAGTCCGTTCAAACCTTAGTTTACTAAATAAACCAGTCTTTTACAACAATGGCTGTTAATTAATTGCAGTAACAGCCGCCAAGAATTCAAAGAATAATAACTGAAAGCTTACTATGGTTGGCAGAATGCCCAGAAGCAATTTGCAGGAAGCTGATAAGATAAGCAAGACAAGACATGAAGGTATGTGAACGAAGTTGTTCCCTGCAAATTGCTTCAGTCGGTGTTCCTCCTTAAATAGGCTAAGGGAGTGGCCAATTAGCCCCAAGCCTTACTCTCGAGGAGACCTCCTCCTGAGGAGCCACTCCTGCCTTTTGGCAGTTCTGCGCGCCCGTGCATTGAGAAGAGGCTCCTCCCCTTCATCCTCTTCACTTATGGGAGCTTCTGGAGGTTCTGAAGGCCCTGGCTGAATCCCTGCCTCTGGCACCACATCTTCACCAGCCTCCTCACTGTCCGACTCGAGCGCCAGCTGCACAGGCTGCTGGAGCAGCACCACATCAGCCTCCTCGCTGTCGGAATCAGCTGCTAGCTGCACAGGCCGCGTACGGGCCACCACAGGTACTGGAAAGAGGGAAACCGAAACTACTCATCGTGCCTTCTCGAGACATCGACTCATTTTCCCCCAAGACCAGAGACCTGGGAAGGAAATGCAACCACTCACCATCTAGCCCACCAACACAGGGAGCGTTACCAAAACAATTGTCCCAAAGGTGCAATTTTTTCAAGAAGCAATTGAACTTTCTGGTTTTTCTTTGAAGACGTTTCGCTTCTCATCCGAGAAGCTTCTTTAGCTTCTCTGACTAGATGGTGGGGAATGGAAGGATTTCTAATGAAATCCTTGGATGAGAAGCTCCCCTGTAAGGCAACGCTAAAGAATTTCCGAAGCTTTGTCTGAATCGGAAATCCAGTTGGGTTTCTACTTTTCTTCTCTGATCTTCTTTTGAAACCAGAGCTTTTTTTTTTTTTTTTAAGGTTCCCTGTTTAAGAGAAATTTGTTTCTATGGTTCCTTTTTTACTTACTCTTTTCACATATCCAAATTATGTTTATACTTTTTACCTGTTATCTTATATATGCTTGACAAATAAAACTTATGATTATGATTTTGTCACTGGAACATACAGTATATATGCATGTGGGATCCTTGGTGTACTCTGAGCTTGATTTATTTATTTTTATTTATTTATTAATTCAATTTGCATGCCGCCCCTCTCCGAAAACTCAGGGCGGCTCACAATGTATTTAAAATCATTATAAAAAACATTTAAGAATTAAAAACATTAAAAAGAGCCTTGGTAGTACAGTGGTCTAAAGCACCCTGTTATTAAGACCAGCAGCCTGAAATTACTGCAGGTTCTAATCTCGCCAGGCTCAAGGTTGACTCAGCCTTCCATCCTTTCTAAGGTAGGTAAATTGAGGACCCAGTTTGTGGGGGCAATAAGCTGACTTTGTATAAATATACAAAAGGATGAAGGCTATTGCTTAGCACATTGTAAGCTGCCCTGAGTCTCCGGAGAAGGGCGGCATATAAATCAAATTTAAAATAAAAAAAAAAACATTAAAACTCATTCACACCATTCATGGCCGGATCTCGCCGGATCGCAAGAGCGAGAGCAACGGCCCCAGGCCTGCCAGAAAAGCCAGGTCTTCACTGCTTTCCGGAAGGCCAATAGGGTGGGGGTGGTCCAGACCTCAGGAGGTAACTGGTTCCAGAGAGCTGGGGCAGCCACAGAGAAGGCTCTCCCCCACGGGCCCTCCTGCTGGCATTGTTTAGCTGACGGGACCCGGAGGAGACCAACTCTGTGGGATCTTACCAGTCGTTGGGAGTTATGCGGTACAAGGCAGTCTCGAAGATACCCTGGCCCTGAGCCATGTAGGGCTTTAAAGGTAATAACCAACACCTTGAATTGTGACCGGAGACCAATAGGGAGCCAGTGCAGCTTGTGGAGAATTGGTGTAATGTGGGTGTTGCTAGGTGCACCCACAACAGCTCGCGCGGCTGCGTTCTGGACCAACTGTAGTCTCCAAACACTTTTCAAGGGTAGCCCCATGTAGAGCGCATTGCAATAATCTAACCGTGAGGTGACAAGGGCATGAGTGACTGTGAGGAGAGCCTCCCGATCCAAGTAGGGTCGCAATTGGTGCACCAGGCGAACCTGTGCAAAGTTGTTTCCTTGCAGAAGTTTCATTACCCAACTAGGTAACATTATCTGTTGTGACTCCGGCCCCCGAGCCCGTCTTATCAGAGGGAGAAGACTCCGAAAGTGAAGGAGAGGACTTGGCAAGGCCTCCCTCTCCAGGACCCTCCTCTCCGGCAATGCCTCAGGTGTCTTCCGCAGGAGAAGAGATAGGCCAGGAGCCAGGCACTTCCGAGCAGCCGCAGTTAGACAGCAACGGAGATAAGTCTTGGCTGGATCCCCGACAGCGTCGGAAAGACAAGCACGCGCAGCAGAGAAGGAGGCATGCCAGAGATTAAGCTGAGTCACTGGACCACACCCCACAGGGGATAAAAGGGGGTGTGGTGGCCATTCAGGCTTTGTGACGGACAAAACTGAAAAGCTAGCAAGTCATACTGCGTTTCTGGAACTTCGTTATATGCCTTCCTTGGATTTATTATGGACTGGACTTGACAATTCTTTGGCTTTTGTGGACTTACTTTGATGTTTTCGGAGGAGATAAACCTCCCTTTGTAAGTAAAAACTTTTGGCAAGCAGCCACTGGGTTGCTGCCAATTCTGTTATCAAAGGAAATTCTTGTCTGCTGGTTTATTTTAACTCTTGGTCGACTGCTGGTGTGCGTGTGTGAGACGGGGACAGAACAATTATCAATGTTAGAAGGGAGAGAGGTTTGGGAAGAGGAGGAGGAGGAGGACAACAACGACTATGGCGTCCTTGGTGCTCTCTGAGTTGGTTGCTTCCTTGCAGATATTTCATTACCCAACTAGGTAACATCATCAGTGTTAAAATGCTGACAATGCTTTGCTTATCTGACTGTTGATCATGCATATTTTCAATGATGCTGCTATATATTATCCATTCTGATTCTCTGTTGCAACTCTTGCCCTTTCAAACGACCCCACCCTTCTACCGTTCTTAAAATCATTGCAAACCAAGTTTCTTTCTTTCTTTCTTTCTTTCTTTCTTTCTTTCTTTCTTTCTTTCTTTCTTTCTTTCTTCCTTCTTCCTTCCTTCCTTCCTTCCTTCCTTCCTTCCTTCCTTCCTTCCTTCCTTTCTTTCTTTCTTTCTTTCTTTCTTTCTTTCTTTCTTTCTTTCTTTCTTTCTTTCTATCCTGCCTTTGATATTCATTTTTGTTTTAACTCAAGTTGTCCTTTCCAACCTGAGGCGAGAGTGATTACAGCATCTTTATTGCTTCACCTTGTTGTGGATGGATTTGTGTTGGCTTGGTTTTAGAATTTTGGTTGTTAGCTGCCCAGCGATATTTAGGAGCCAAGCAGCCTCTTAAATAATTCATTCGTTAAATGAGCAAATAAATATTAAAGTTTCCCTTCCCAGAGGAGTTTGCTTGAATTAAAACATCAGAGCGCTAAAATTGCTGAAGTAAACAACCATCAGATAAAACCAGCCACCAGCAAGAGTTAAATGCCTGCAGTATAAATTAGCAATAAAATCTGATAGTTCACATATGGAGAATTTGGCTTTCCTAAACTGAAAAGAGGGTAAGGGAGACAATGGCTTGATTTGTCATAAGGCAGCATTTCTATTCATTTCTTTGCATTTCTACAAGTTTCATCACTTTGCATTTAGAAAACAATTTCAAGGAGGCAATAAAGACATCGAGATAATTTTTGACTCCTTGGGGTTATACATATGCAGTTTTATTAGCAACGGAACAGTTTGAGTATCTTATTGTTTTCTTTTGTCCTTCCTTCCTTCCTTCCATTCTCCCTCTCTCCTTCCCTCCCTCCCTCCTTTCTTTTCTTTCTTTCTTTCTTCCATCCAGCCTCTGCCCTTTTTCTCTCTCTCCCTCTGTCCCTCCCTCCCTTTTCTTCCCCCTTCCTTTCTTTCCTTCCTTCTTTCCTTCTTCCTTCCTTCCTTCCACCCTCCCTCCCTCTGCCTTTCTCTCTCTCTCTTCCTTCCTTCCTCTTCCTTCCTTCCTCCCCACCTCTTTCTTTCTCCTTCCTTCCTTTCTCCATCCCTTCCTTCCTTCCTTCCTCCCTCTCTCCTTCCCTCCCTCCCTCCTTTCTTTTTTTCTTTCTTTCTTTCTTCCTTCCACCCTCTGCCCTTTTTCTCTCTCTCCCTCTGTCCCTCCCTCCCTTTCTTCCCCCTTCCTTTCTTTCCTTCCTTCTTTCCTTCTTCCTTCCTTCCTTCCACCCTCCCTCCCTCTGCCCTTTCTCTCTCTCTCTTCCTTCCTTCCTCTTCCTTCCTTCCTCCCCACCTCTTTCTTTCTCCTTCCTTCCTTTCTCCATCCTTCCTTCCTTCCTCCATTCCTCCCTTCCTCTGCCCTTTCTCTCTCTCTCTCCCTTCCTTCCTCTTCCTTCCTTCCTTCCTCCCCACCTCTTTCTTTCTCCTTCCTTCCTTTCTCCATCTCTTCCTTCCTTCCTTCCTTCCTTCCCCTTCCTTCCTTTCCTTCCTTCCTTCCTTCCTCCCTCTGCCCTTTCTCTCCCTCCCTCCCTCCCTCCCTCCCTCTTTCTTTCTTTCTTTCTTTCTTCTTTCTTTCCTTCCTTTCTTTCTTTTCTTTCCTTTCTTTCTTTCTTTCTTTTCTCCCTAGCATTCAGCTGAGGTCTCCTAAACATTAGTAGGTCTAAGCCTGCTCACTTTAACTTTGAACAAAATACCATATACGTATTTAGCAATAAAGCACGTGAGAACAATTTACGGAGAATGAACACAGTTTTATAACAGAGGATATTTTTTCCTGTGTGGTTTTAAGAATATTATACAGGTAGTCCTTGATTGACAATCATTTGTTTTTTGACCATTTGATGTTACAACAGCACTGAAAATGTGATGAGGCTTTGCATTCATGGCTGTTGCATCTCCATGGTCACATCATCAAAATTGGGCATTTGAATCAGTCCTTAGTTCAATATTAATAACGGGAGGACTTGTCGAAGTCATTTTATCAGTCTGAAACAGTATAGATTGAGTATATAACAAAATTACAGGCTTGGAAGAGACCTTGGAGGTCTTCTAGTCCAACCCTCTGCTCAAGCAGGAAACCCTATACCATTTCAGACAAATGGTTGTCCAATCTCTTCTTGAAACATCTAGTGCTGGAGCATCCACAACTTCTGGAGACAAGTCCTTCCACTTCTTAAAAGCATCTGAAGCCAACTCATAGAAGCTTCTGAAGCCAACACATTCCACTGGGTAATTGTTCTAACTGTCAGGAAATTTCTCCTTAGTTCTAAGTTGCTTCTCTCCTTAATTAGTTTCCATCCGTTGCTTCTTGTCCTGACTTCAGCTGCTGTGGAGTTGTTGTTATTATTATTATTATCCTTCTCATCTTTCCCATTACTTTAGCATCTTATGACTATAACTTTGTTGTATCTTATGATTTCTGTGGATTGCTTTTATTAATTTCCTATTATGGTTGTGTTGATTGCTTAGTATCCCAAGGGTATCATTGAGTGTTGTATCTTATGATTTATGATGATTGTATTTTATGATCATGATTATTGCTTGTTGCTTGTATGTACACTGAGAGCTTATTCACCAGATTTCCTTGTGTATCCAATCACACTTGGCCAATAAAGCTCTTCTCTTCTCTTCTCTTCTCTTCTCTTCTCTTCTCTTCTCTTCTCTTCTCTTCTCTTCTCTTCTCTTCTCTTCTCTTCTCTTCCTCTTCCTCTTCCTCTTCCCTTCCACTCCACTCCACTCCACTCCACTCCACTCCACTCCACTCCACTCCACTCTACTCTACTCTACTCTACTCTACTCTACTCTACTCTACTACCTTACCCTACCCTGCCCTACCCAACCCAACCCTATCCTACCCTACCCTACCCTACCTTACCCTACCCTACTCTACCCTACCCTACCCTACCCTACCCTACCCTACCCTACCTATCCTACCCTACCCTACCCTACCCTACCCAACCCTACCCTACCCTACCCTACCCTACCTACCCTACCCTACCCTACCCTACCCTACCCTACCCTACCTATCCTACCCTACCCTACCCAACCCTACCCTACCCTACCCTACCCTACCTATCCTACCCTACCCTACCCTACCCTACCCTACCCAACCCAACCCTACCCTACCCTACCTATCCTACCCTACCCTACCCTACCCTACCCTACCCTACCCTACCCTATCCTATCCTATCTTCAATATAGAATCTTAACCCAGAGACTTAAAAAAAAAGGGATTTATAAAAATTCCCTACTAAAGGCTTATTTGGATGCAGAGCCTGAAACAAATATTCCTGTTTGGTCTGAAATCTTTTTTCATATTGCTACTAAGCCGTCAGGACTGGTAAGACTGAAGCGACGGTCCGGCCCAATGCTTACATTAAATGCTATGCAAAATTCATTTCTTTCTGCCTTCTCATACGGTTCAATAACCCACAAACAAGCAGCTTTGAATGAGCACAGGCCTGGAGGTGGGGATGCGAATGTCGTTCTGCCACATATGTGGCGTGAAGACGGAAGGCTGTGTGTAAATTCCAGGAAGATATAGGTTCATGATTTAGAACAAGATTCATTGAGAGATTGAGCCGAATTTCGTGACTTGTTTTCCGAAGCCCCTAATTCGTCCGTAATTATGCATGCGTCAATTCCTATTGAATGCTGATTGATTTCAAAAGGGAGCTCTTTATGACTCCTTAGACCAGTGATGGCTAACCTTTTTGCCATCGCGTGCCAAAAGTGGGGGGAACACGGGGGGGAGCGTGTGCACATGCCCACAATAATAATTCTATGTGCCCCACCCACTGCACATGTGTGAACTCACGCTCCCCACGCGTTTGGCACGTGATGGCACAATGGGCCCAGTAGGCCCATTTTTTACTCTCCCCAGGCTCCAGAAGGGACCGGAAGTTGGCAAACGGGGGGTGGGGAAGGGTGTTTTTGCCCTCCCCAGGCTCCTAGAGAGGCTCTGGAGCCTGGGGAGAGCAAAAAAC
This sequence comes from Pantherophis guttatus, assembly GCF_029531705.1. The sequence continues at coordinate 551,521 of NW_026844020.1, forward strand.
GGGCCTTCCCCATCCACCCCAGGCCCTCCGGAGGCAGGAAACAGCCTGTTTCTCTACATCCGGTGGGCCCAGAAGGCCCGAAAATCAGCTAAGTTCGCGTGCCCACTGATATGGCTCCGCGTGCCACCCGTGGCACGCGTGCCATAGGTTCACCATCACAGCCTTAGATGTTTCTCGTTTTTTTCTAATTTTTGCACTGGGAACATTACAGGTAATCCTCGACTTACAACACTTCATTTAGCGACGGTTCAAGGTGACAACTTTCTCTCAGCCCAACCCAACCTAGCTCACAGGGTTGTTGCTGTGAGGAAAATACGAGGATGAAGGAACGTTACGTATCTACAGCGCCTTGAGTTATTCATCAAAGTAATCAAGATGGGATAAAAATCTAGCCGATAAATAAAAAGTAAAAACAAACATGCCAGACCTTTTGAAGGATGCCGCTTCTGGATGTCGTCATAAAATTAAATTTACACCTCAGACGTGTAGTTCTGAAGGACTCCCAAATCAACACAACCTATCCGTAGGCTCTAGGAATTGAAAGTTACCAGAATGTGCTAGCAAATATTCACTTCTTTTAAGTGGAGTTTTGATATTGTGTTTGATTCAATTTTTTTCCAACTCGGTAAAAAAAAATAAAAATCATATCAATTTTTCCTCATGAAATGCTACTCAGGAAATTAGGGGAAATTAAAGTTTCCCCCTTTAGTTTGTGTTTTATGCCCACATTGCGAAGATAAGGACACAAATCCTTATTTTCAGCTTTCTCCCGGCATTTTTATTTGTCGGTTTAATGGCTTTTACTTAATTTCAAAAATCTGTAAATTGATTAATGTCTTGTAATGCTTGCTTCTGTTCCTCCGGCAGTTGATTGATCGATGACTAGATAGCTAGACGACAGATATGGGAATGGATGAAATAAGACTAACATAACATTATGAAGAAATTCAACTTAATGGCCATCGTACAAGAGGCTGAGGGAAAGATTGCCGCCATTAGGATTGTGAAGAGATTGCTGAGAATTCCAAGGATATCAATTACATCATTAATTTTCATGGTCAAAATGCCCTGGAGATACAACAAGGAGCAAATCAGGATCAAGAGTTTACATTTTTTATGTGAGCCCCAGTGGCACAATGCAGTATTGCAGGCAAAGGGAAGAAGAAAGGAAGAAAGGAAGAAAGGATAAGGAAGGAAGGAGGGAGGGAAGGAAGGAGAGAAGGAAAAAAATAGAGAAGGAAGGAAAGATAGGGAGTGGAGGAGGGAAGGAAGGAAGGAAAGATAGGGAAGAAAGGAAAGAAAGGAAAGGAGGGAAGGAGGGAAGGGAGGGAGGGAGGAAAGGGTAGAAGGGAGGAAGGGAGGAAGGATAGAGAAGAAAGGAAGGAAAGGGGGAGTGAGGGAAGGAAGGAAAGATAGACAAAGAGGGAAGGAAGGAAGGAGAAAAGGAAGGAAAGAGAGGGAAGGAAAGATGTGGAGGGGGAGGAAAGGAAGGAAAGATAGGGAAGAAAGAAAAGTTAGGTAGGAAGGAAGGGAGGGAGGAAAGGAAGGAAGGAAGGAAGGAAAGATAGAGAAGAAAGGAAGGAATGATAGGGAGGGAGGGAAGGAAAGATAGGGAAAGGAGGGAGGGAGGGAGAGAGAGAGGGAAGGAGGGAATCAAAAGCTCCGTTGGACTTTACTTTGTTAGATGCATGAAGATAATTACAGTCCCCACAATTGGAGGGGAAATGTGTAAGGAAATTCATGAGGAAAAACGCATAAAAATGCATAGCGGTTCTTTCTTTCCTTTTGCTCCTTTTCAAGGTGTTTTATAGCTGCATCTGGTAGATTGTAGCGAGCCTCCCTTTGAAGAAGCAAAACAGAAAAAATTCCATCCAAAAGCTGAACCTCAGTTTCCCGGTGGACGTCCATGGACCCTTTCACTTACGCTGCATTTTTCTGTGTTTATTTGTCTACTTAAGAATGCATGAACGTGGACTGCCAATGTAGTTACGATTAACGACGGAGAGTGATTAGGAGCAGAGCAAACCAGCGATCAGAAATAATTGTTACAGGAGTCATCGCACGCAGCCTAATTGGCGTACAACTTCCTTAAATGACATTCATCCCTCTTCCCCTGAAGCCTATGAGCTTCACTGAGGAACTTCATTAAAAAAAAAAAATACAACGAAAAAAGAGAGATACTAATGCAAATCCAACAAATTACAAAAGGGAAATTAAAAGCACCGAAAAGGAAAATAGAAAAGTAAAAAAAAAATAAAATAAAATAAGGAAGCACAGTATAGGAATAGCTGCGCTTGTTGATCAGAAGGTCGGCAGTTCAGCGGTTCAAATCCCTAGCGCCGCATGATGGGTCATGTGGCCAGCGTGACTCAACGCCAAAGGCACACGGAACGCTGTCGCCTTCCCACCAAAGGTGGTCCCTATTTTCCTACTTGCATTTTTTTTCACCTGCTTTCAAACTGTTAGGTTGGCAGAAGCTGGGACAAGTAACGGGAGTTACCCCGTTATGCAGCACTAGGGATTTGAACCACTGAACTGCTGACCTTTCGATCAACAAGCTCAGTGTCTTAGCCACTGAGCCACCACATCCCTTTTACGCACACACACACACACACACACACAGAAAGAGAGAGAGAGAGCGTATTTCCGTGAAAATAAGCCCTAGCATGATTTTTCAGGCTGCTTGTAATATAAGCCCTACCCCAAGAATAATCTCCAGTTAAGATCGTATTCCCCCCAAAATAAGACCTAATGCACCTTTTGGAGCAAAAAATAATATTTATTTTATTTTATTTCAAATTTATATACCGCACCTTCTCTCGAAAGACTCAGGGCGGTGTACAGCCAGATAAAAACATACAATACAAATATTAAAAAACAATTAAAAGGATATATATTAATTTGGCCCCAGTTTAAGATAACAAACCAATTAAAAATATGTTAAAAAATATGTTAAGCCAGCCTGGCTTGCTGGAAAAAGAAGGTTTTAAGGGCACGGCGGAAGGCACCGAGGTCTTGGATTCTCCTTATCTCTGGGAGCAGCTGATTCCAGAGGGTGGGTGCCCCCACAGAGAAGGCCCTCCCCCTGGGGGTCACCAGCCTGCACTGTTTGGCTGATGGCACCCCGAGGAGGCCTCTCTGTGGGAGCGCACGGGTTGATGGGAGGCCGTCGGTGGCAGCAGGCGGTCTCGAAGATAACTAGGTCCTATGCCATGGAGCGCTTTAAAGGTGGTAACCAACACCTTGAAGCGCACCCGGAAGACCACTGGGAGCCAGTGCAGCTCACGCAGGAGAGGTGTTATATGGGAGCGCCAGGTGGCTCCCATGATTACCCGCGCGGCTGCATTCTGGACCAGTTGGAGCCTCTGGGTACTCCTCAACGGGAGCCCCATGTAGAGAGCATTGCAGTAGTCCAGGCGTGAGGTGACAAGGGCGTGAGTGACTGTGCACAGGGAATCCCGATCAAGAAATGGCCGCAACTGGCGAATCAGGCGAACCTGACAAAAGGTCCCCCTGGCTACAGCCATCAGATGTTCCTCCAAGGACAGCTGCGTATCCAGGAGAACTCCCAGATTGCGTGCCCTTTCCGCGGGGGCTAAAGACTCGCCCCCGATAGTCAGTCATGGAGTCAACTGACTATATCGGGATGCCAGGAACCACAGCCACTCAGTCTTGGAAGGGTTGAGCTTGAGCCTGTTCCTCCCCATCCAGACCCACACAGCCTCCAGGCACTGGGACATCACTTCAAGGGCATCGTTGGGATGGCCTGGGGTGGAGATGTACAGCTGAGTGTCATCAGCGTACTGATGGAACTCCACCCCAAAGCCATGGATGATCTCACCCAGTGGCTTCACATAAATGTTGAACAGAAGGGGCGAGAGGACCGACCCCTGAGGCACTCCACATATAAGAGGCCTCGAGGTCGATCTCTGCCCCCCTGCCAACACGAACTGCGACCGGTCAGAGAGAAAGGAGGAGAACCACCGTAACATAATATAAGACCCAGTCTTGTTTTCGGGGAAACAGTGCGTATGTGTGTGTACATACATTATATGTATACATTATACACACATGTGCACACAACACACACACTGGAAAGATGGCAATTGTTTCCCTGCTTCCTAATTTTCAGCATCTACGGTCTATCAAGTAGACCACTGACTGTCTGTTTTCCCATCTGTGATGGGTCACTGATGCACTGGGGGAAACATTATAATTTTATTCCGGAGTTGATGGTCAAAATGGGGACCCGGCCTGCAACCTGTATGAAAATCAACAAATTAGCTGGCTGGAAGACTGAGATAATGTCCATCGGTTGCTTCAGTCTCGAATACCCCTTTCTGTGAAATTTCACTCTCCAGCTGTTGGAGATGTCACAGAGAATTGCTTCCATTAGACACAAATGTCTCCCACGCTTATCTGAGAAGTCACATACAGTGAAAGTTGTATAAACGGTCTCGTCTCCTTCCCTCCTACATCAGCCTGGCCAAATTGAAATTCTCATTGTTCCCCCATCTTTTGCAATTTTTTTTTTTTTTAATTTGGGTAATTCTGGCTTCTGCATTACTGCTTGATAATGTGTTCTGCTGGTATGGCATTAATGTTAGCCAATGAAAATATAACGCTCCCACAGAGAGGGCCTCCTCAGGGTGCCGTCGGTCAGGCAATGTCGGCTGGCGACCCCCCCAGGAAAGAGCCTTTTCTGACGATCCCAGCTGAGTTGCCTGATCGTCAGAGGCATTTAAAAGAAAAAAAGCCTCTGCCAATCAGGCAACTCAGGGGGTCGTCAGAGCCTTTTGAAAGCATGTTTTTACAACCTCTTCGCTGAAGAGGTTGTAGAAAAAATAGTTTTAAAAGTAAAAAAAAAAAAATTGGCCACCCCCACCCAGTTACATTAACCCCCCCAAGCCACGCCCACAGAACCAGTAGTAACAAATTTTAGATTTCACCACTGGTATAATGGAAAAGAAAGACTTAAAAGGATAATTGATTAAATGGGAGGGCACAGAATTGGCAGGCTGGGTGGAGATTGACCAGATTAGTTGCAGATCTATTATACTTGTCTGCTGTTTGAAGAAATAGGAAATAGTTTGTATTTTTTTTTTCAAAATTAATTGCCAATGTATTTGTTTTTTTGGACCCAGTGATTTTACTTCTTTATAGATTACTGAATTTATACGCCACCGTTTGCCTTATAAGAGTCCTCAAGGCAGCTTAAAACCATTTTTAGAAATATTAAGTGTAAAACTGAACATTAATACCGTTAAAATCAAAACCAACACTAAAATCAGTCGTTAAAATAATATGCTCACGTACGTCCCTCGGCCAGCAGTCCTGGGAGAGGATCCATCCTGACTTTGCATAAATCTTCACCCAAAATGTCTAGTAACTGCAATTATTCCCAAGCAGCAGAAATTTTAGAAGTTGTAAAAGACCTGGCATTCCGTAATGACATGCTTTAATACAATTTCAGGTCTCTTGATTCTCCTCCGATACACAGCAAATGGAGAGGCATAAAAATCTAATTGCTGTAAAGGGGAATGTTCTACCGATGGTGACATTTCAGAAACTCAGAAATCTGTTTTTCTACAGCAGGGCTGATGTTTTATGGTCGAGGGCTGGGACATGCCATTTGTTTCTGAAGCTGAAAGGGAAAAAGGGAGGGAGGGAGGGAGGGCGAGCATAAGACCAGAAGTGTAATAACATCAGCCGGGTCCCACTGGACTGGACTTCTGGCCAATCTAGTCTAGCAATCTGTTTTCCCAGTGGCCAACCCACTGCATTAAAAAAAAGTCCCACGAGTCACCCAGCAGATGCTCTTCGGAGGAAGTCACATCACGGCTAAAAGAGATTGAGCCTCAGAAATGCCATGAATTGATCCTAAATGAAAAGTCTCTGGTTTTATCTTTATATTCACTGTGAGAATCAATTCCATGAATTGATCCAACACACACAGAGAGACTTTTTTTTCTTTCTTTCTTTGAAGCCAGTCAAGGTGAGTGGCCAGGACCACATCTTGGGTTAGGAAATTACAATGTGTAATTATGCATTGTGTAAAAAAAAAGAAATCGCCTTTGTCCGTCCTGATTCTTCCAGGAATCAATTTCAAATGTCCTCGTTTTGTTCACCTTTCTAGACAAAAAAAAAAAAAGCCCCCAAGTGAGTGGTGAGTGAGGGTAGGTAGGTAGGTAGGTAGGTAGGTAGGTGGGTGGGTGGGTGGGTGGATGAATGGATGAATGGATGAGTAGGTGGGTGAGTGGGTAAGTAGGTAGGTAGGTATGTAGGTAGGTAGGTATGTAGGTAGGAGGATGGATGGATGGATGGGTAAGTAGGTAGGTAGGAGGATAAATGGATGGATGGGTATAGGTAGGTAGGTAGGTAGGAGGATGGATGGATGGATGGGTAAGTAGGTAGGTAGGAGGATGGATGGATGGATGGGTAAGTAGGTAGGTAGGAGGATAAATGGATGGATGGGTATAGGTAGGTAGGTAGGTAGGAGGATGGATGGATGGATGGATGGATGGGTAAGTAGGTAGAGGATGGATGGATGGATGGATGGATGGGTAAGTAGGTAGGTAGGAGGATGGATGGATGGATGGATGGATGGATGGATGGATGGATAGATGGATGGGTAAGTAGGTAGGTAGGAGGATAGATGGATGGATGGATGGATGGATGGATGGATGGATGGATGGATGGATGGATAGATGGATGGGTAAGTAGGTAGGTAGGAGGATAGATGGATGGATGGATGGATGGATGGATGGATGGGTAAGTAGGTAGAGGATGGATGGATGGATGGATGGATGGGTAAGTAGGTAGGTAGGAGGATGGATGGATGGATGGATAGATAGATAGATAGATAGATAGATAGATAGATAGATAGATAGCAATGGATGGAAACTAATCAGGGAGAGAAGCAACCTGGAATTAAGGAGAAATTTCCTGACAGTGAGAACAATTCACTTGTGGAACGACTTTCCTCCAGAAGTTGTGGATGCTCCAGCGCTGGAGATTTTTAAGAAGAGATTGGACAGCCATGTGTCTGGAATAGTATAGGGCAGGGGTGTCAAACTCGTTTTCATTGAGGGTCGCATCAGGGTTGTGTTTGACCTCGGGTGACTGGGGTGGGCATGGCCAACTTGACATCATTTGTGTCAGGGGTGCCTGTGGAGGTCCGAGCACTCTGCCAGTGATAACGGGCTCCCGAGCTCCGTTTTCGGCTGTAACGGCCCCCTGCCCTCAGGTGCTTTGGGGAATAGGTTGACCCCCCCTTCTTTGTGTTAGTAGACTTGATATCAGTCTTCTAATATTTGAGTGGCTGTCAAAGAGAGACAAGGGGGTTCACTTTTCTCTAAAGCACCCAAGAACAGGACAAGAAGTAACAGGTGGAAATTTATCAAAGAAAAATCCAACCTAGAATTAAATTTCCTGACATTGAGAACAATTAATCAGTGCAACAGTTTGCCTCCAGAAATTGTGGGTGCTCCATCACCAGAGTTTTTCAAGAAGAGACTGGACAAACATTTCTCCAGAATGGTGTAGGGCCGTGATGGTGAACCTATGGCACATGTGCCAGAGGTGGCACGCAGCATCCTCTCTGTGGGTACACAAGCTGTCACCCCAGTTCAGCTCTGCTGCACATACGTGCATGGCTCCCTCTGGCCAGCTGGTCTTCGGGTCTCTCCTGTGCATGCAAAGGGGGGGGGGCAGGCAGGTGCCACACATGCATATGTGGGCCACACGCACATTCATCAGTGGTGCGTTTCAAAAATGTTTACTACTGGTTCTGTGGGCTTGGCTTGGTGGGTGTGGCATGGCTTGGTGGGCGTGGCTTGGTGGGTATGGCAGGGGAAGAATACTGCAAAATTCCCATTTTCTCCCAATCAGCTGGGACTCGGGAAGCAGAGAATAGATGGAGGCGGGGCCAGTCAGAGGTGGTATTTACCGGTTCTCCGAACTACTCAAAATTTCCGCTACCGGTTCTCCAGAACTGGTCTGAACCTGCTGAAACTTACCTCCGGCATTCGTGGGGAGCGTGCAGGGGAAAACACACATGCTCAGAGGGCACACACGCATGGGGCTGGGGTGCACGCATGGGGGCCAAGGCGCATGCACGGGGGGCCCCACACACATTGCATTTTGGGGGTGTCGAGCATCAAGCAACCCTCGACACCTCGCGGACTGGCGACGTTGACAAGCTACTGGGATGAAAGGAGGAGGGTTGGGTGGACACGGGCACGGGTGATGGTGAGGGGGATAGGGACCACGATTAGGGCTGTTCTGCAGTGGTGATGGGTGCAGAGGGATCGTGTGGGGGTCAGAACTAGGGGAGCGGTTGTGCGGAGCAACCAGTGATGTCATCATCCAGCGACCATGTCACTGCGTTTTTGTATTTACCAGATGAGCTCATATTTCTGGACTGTCAGACTTACCGTAGCTTGCCAAGTTCTTATCAGTAGCTCTCTGCGGTGGCAGATACGAACGGTCCTCCAGCTGGGAATGATTTGTGACGCGCAACAGACTGTTTAAAAGGCGCTGAGCAGCAGCCACTTTCAGCACCAACTTATTGTGTATTAGCCCTCGGGCAATGAGTAGGAGCTGTCGGAGATAAGCGAATAAACCAGGAGTGATTCACCAAGCTTGGCTGTGTGTGTATTCCCTGTGAGCTTGCTCCGGCAGCCTAGCATTGCCAAGAGGGGGTTAGGGTGTGCTTGCACTTTGGGCACTCGTTCCAGAAAAGGTTAGCCATCACTGGTGTAGGGTTTCCTGCCTGAGCAGAGGGTTGGACTAGAAGACCTCCAAGGTCCCTTCCACCTCTGTTATTCTGCTCACACCTATGCCTTTGTTTTGATTAAGCAGGCTTAAAAGTTTGATCCTTAAAATAATTAAATAAACCAGTAAACCTTCTGAATGCAGTTATTTTTTTTTTCCCCATCTGCCGTTTACAGCAGAAAGGTAAAAAGCCCGAATTGGCAATCTTCCACCTGACAATGTTGGGACCTTCTCCTCCACCTTCGATAAAACTGAAATAATAATAATAATAATAATAAGGAGAGGTTTAAAAGTCTAAAACTGGGATTTAGCCTGAGCAGATCTATAATTCATTGAGCCTTCTTTCCAAACTATTTATAACTCTCGAAAAGGCTCAGCGGGGTTGCCAAGGAAGAAGCTACCTCTGGGTATATGTGCAGAAAAACACATGCACACACAAATACACACACACACACACACACAAATAGACCCCAATTAGGAAGAGTTGCATTTAAAAACAAGTGCGTAGTAGAAAAAGCTGTATATCATAGTTGTTAAGGGAAATTGTATAGGAAAAGCTGTCGAGGATGTTTAATAGAATGACTTGAACGGATGCCATAGTAACAGAGAATGGATTTAAGGGGGATCGACAGCAATCAGCCTTGATGGATCTGAGAAAGTTAAGCAAAGTTGGGCTGTTTAATAGCGGATGTGCGTTGCAATCCTGCTCCCTCTCCCTCCCCCCCCCACCGCCTGTCTCATAAATAATTTATAAAGGAGGTTAAGAAAATGGCTGGTCAAAAAAAAAAAAATCACCAGTTAATTTCCACGACATAAAACTGGACTTCAACATGGATTTGTCTGGTCCTAATCCTTATCCTAATAGATTAATAACAGATCCTCATCTCTCACCTCTACTCATCCTACACCTCCCCCACCTTCAATCTTTTAGCTAGGGATGTCTGTTGTATTTTTCTAGGATTTTTTATCCAGGGGTGAAATCCAGCAAGTTCTAACAGGTTCGGGAGAACCGGTAGCGGAAATGTTGAGTAATTCAGAGAACCGGCAAATACCACCTCTGGCTGGCCCCAGAGTGGGGTGGAAATGGAGATTTTGCAATATCTTTCCCGCAGGAGTGAGGAGGGAATGGAGATTTTGCAGTATTCTTCCCCTGCCAGGCCCACCTACACGCCCACAGAACCGATAGGGAAACAATTTGGATTTCACCCCTGATTTTATCTCTTTAATATTTTAAGCTGCCCAGAGTTGTCCTATGGTAAGATGGGCAGCCAATAAAGAGAGAGGGAGAGGGAGAGAAAACAGCAGAAGAAAGGGAAGTGAAGATAAAGCTACATGAACAAGAGACCTAATGCAGGGTTCAAATGTATCTATCTATCTATCTATCTATCTATCTATCTATCTATCTATCTATCTATCTCTATCATCTATTTCTATCGTTCTATCATTTATCCATCTGTCTATCTGTCCATCCATCCATTATCTGTCTATCATCTCTCTCTCCCTATCTCCTGTGCCCGTCCGTCCATCCGTCCATCCGTCCATCCGTCCATCTGTTCTATCTATCTATCTATCTATCTATCTATCTATCTATCTATCTATGTCTATCATCTATTTATCTGTCTGTCTGTCTGTCTGTCTGTCTCTCTCTCTCTCTCTCTCTCTCTCTCATCCGTCTGTCTGTCTGTCTGTCTGTCTGTCTGTCTGTCTGTCTGTCTATCTATCTATCTATCTATCTATCTATCTATCTATCTATCTATCTATCTATCTATCTCTATCATCTATCTATCTATCTATGTCTATCATCTATCTATCTGTCTGTCTGTCTGTCTGTCTGTCTGTCTGTCTATCTATCTATCTATCTATCTATCTATCTATCTATCTATCTATCTCTATCATCCATCTGTCTGTCTGTCTGTCTGTCTGTCTGTCTGTCTGTCTATCTATCTATCTATCTATCTATCTCTATCATCTATCTATCTATCTATGTCTATCATCTATCTGTCTGTCTGTCTGTCTGTCTGTCTGTCTGTCTATCTATCTATCTATCTATCTATCTATCTATCTATCTATCTATCTATCTGTCATCTATCTATGTCTATCATCTATGTCTATCATCTTTCTTTCTATCATCTATCTATCTATCTATCTATCTATCTATCTATCTATCTATCTATCTATCTATCTCTATCATCTGTCTGTCTGTCTGTCTGTCTGCCTGCCTGCCTGCCTGCCTGCCTGCCTGCCTGCCTGCCTGCCTGCCTGCCTGCCTGCCTATCTATCTATCTATTTATCTATCTATCTATCTATCTATCTATCTATCTATCTATCTATCTATGTAAAACTCTTCCATACTGGGGCAAGAAAACTCATGGCTATGCCTAGGACATTTCCAGAAGTCAAGGTGTCTCAAAGGATCTCGTGAATACAAGTAGTCCTTGACTTGCTACCACCATTGACCCCAGAATTTCTGTTCCTGAGCAAGACAGTTGTTAAGTGAGTTTTGGCCCATTTTACGACCTTTCAAGTGAATCACTTCAGTCATTAAGTTGGTAACATGGCTGTTAAGTGAATCTGGCTTCCCCATTGACTTTGCTTGTCAGAAGGTCGCAAAAGATGATTCCCATGACCCTGGGTCACCGCAACCTCATAAATATGAAACAGTTGCCAACAGCATCTGAATTTTGATTACGTGACTGTGGGGATGCTGCAGTGGTCACCAATGTGAGAAAGCGGTCATAAGTCACTTTTTCTCAATTCCGTTGTAACTTTAAATGATCACCTAACAAATGGTTGTAGGTCGAGGACTAACACCAATATGGGAAAGACTAGGCCAGGGTCTGCAACCTTAAACACTCAAAGAGCCATTTGGACTCGTTACCCACAGAAAAGAAAACACCGGGAGCCACAAAGCCTGGGTGGGCGTGGCCAACTCGACGTCACTCACTTCCACCAGTCACATGTCCCCCCCCCCAGCCATGCCTACCCAGCTGGTCATTAGGGCAGAGAACTGGTTGTTAAAAAACACCGGGAACCACAAAACCCTTTTGACATCTCTCTCTCTCTCCCTCCCTCCCTCCCTCTCCCTCTCCCGCTCTTTCTATCTCTCTATGTCTCTCTCGTTCCCCCTCTCTCTGTATCTCTCTGTCTCTATCCCATCCGCTTCTCCATCCCACGCCGTCGCCCTTACCTTCTCAGGCCAGACGAGGAGTGACTGGGAGGGGAGGGCAAGGGGTAGGGCCAGCCAGTGGTGGGATCACCCGACAGGGAGCCACAGCAGAGGGCCCAAAGAGCCACACGAGGCTCTGGAGCCGCAGGTTGCCGATACCCGGACTAGGCCAAAGGAACCTTTTTCTGGTCCGGTGGTCATTTTGGAGACTCAGAAAACCATTTCACCTCTGATAAAACAAAGTTGTAAAAATGAAGACAACGGAACATCAGAGAAGAAGGATGGGGAATAAAACGAAAGGTAAGAAAAATAACAAAATGGCTCTCGGTTTCTCACCGGTGGGTTTCCTGTAATAAGAGCAAATGTTCTCTCCTTTGGTATCTTTATTTAATTAGGTCCTCTTTCTGTCTCATTGCCCAGAGAGTATATAACAAAGATGAAGAGCTGCCTTCCTAGATATGTTTTATATTGCTGAATAAAGAGGAGCTGCTGCAAATCAGCTCTCAATCTCTTTAATAAATTAGACAGCTGTACTTGGTGCCATCAATATAACATCTTGTCTGGCTAAATAAGCTGTAAAGGAATTCTGTGGTAGCTAGTGAAGTTTCCTTCGACGTGTTGCCTTTTTCAAGGAGAAATGTCGGAAGGCGGGTTTTGTTTTTTTTTTGTCAGGACGGGTTAGTTTTCTACGAAAATAATATCAGACTAATGCAATAAGTGAAATGTCCTTTCCATTGTACATTCTTTGTCTGCCTGGCCATGTTCTGCTCTCCTATTTCAAACTCATTCATGTAGCGATAGCAAGTTTTAATTAGAATGAAGCTGATGTCTATGGATGTCAAGGGAAGATGGACCAAAGGGATGATGAAGCACAAGAACTCGGCCATTCAAAACGATGATAACTTTTTGATGCTCGTTGAACACGTAAAGGCTATTTTTTCTAATGAAGATGATACAGAGGTCAGGAGTGTCTTTGGATGCCTTCCAATGGAACATAGAAGCATCATCCATTCCTTGGGCTCATTATGCCCAATCAGAAAACAAGCGTTAAGAGATGTTATTGTATGGTGTACACGAGACGTGTTTGTTCAGGAAATGCTGTGGAGATATACGGTACAGAGGCTTATGACTTTGGGGGATACTACCCAATGGTTAGGAAAAAAATTCCATTTAGTATCTTAAGGAAAAGTTTTACTATTAAGAATCAACCGAGGATATTTAACAGAATGACAGAGTTGGAAGAGAAGAGAAGAGAGGAGAGAGGAGAGAGGAGAGGAGAGGAGAGGAGAGGAGAGGAGAGGAGAGGAGAGAAGAGAAGAGAAGAGAAGAGAAGAGAAGAGAAGAGAAGAGAAGAGATAAAATGAGAAAGGAGGGGAGGGAAGGGGAGAGGAGGGGATGGAAGAAGAGAAGAGAGAAAAGAAGAGGAGAGGAGAGGGGTGGGAAGGGAAAAGGGAAGAGGAGAGGAGAGGAGAGGAGAGGAGAGGGAAAATGAGAGGGGGAGGGAAGGGAAGGGAAGGGATGGGAAGAGGAGAGGAGAGATAATATAGAAAAGAGAAGATATAAATCCTTCCATTCCCCACTATCCTGTCAAAGCTGAAGAAGTGTTGTGACCTAAGCTTACTGAGTCATTACAAGACACAATTAGTCCCAAACAAACCTATTTTATTGTAACAGCTGAGAACTATGTTCATTCCCAGCTGAGTCCCAATTAGTTGCAAAACAAGTCCTTCGGAAGAAGTCCTTCGGGATAATCACCAACCTTTATCTTTCTTTGACACCCTGCCAAAGGCCTTACTTGGCAAAGCCCCACAGAGTTCAGAAACAAACAAGAAATGCTGACTGGAAACAGAGTTAGCAACATTGCTTTCCTGCAAAAGGCCCCAAGTATTTCTCTTTTAATCCTTCTGGGAAGGGCCAATCATCTCCTGGCCTTACTCCCGAGTCATCTCTTGCCTTTTGGCAGCTCTGCACATGAGGGCACTAGGAACAGGCTCCTCCTGTTCCTCTGCCTCTCTGATGTTCGCCTCTGGAGGCTCCGGAGTCCGCACATCACTCCCAGATGGCCCTGGCCCCATCTCTGCCTCCGATGCAGAGCCCTCGTCCTTCCCCAGACTCCAGTATTGGCCCATGTTCCTCCCCAGACTCCTCATGTCCGACTTCGCTGCCAGCTCCGCAGGCTGCTGGCGGACCACAACAAGAAGCTTCTTGGATGAGAAGTGAAACGTATTCTGTTGCAATATTTTCAGGATCAGACTCAATAAGATCAACAAGAGTTAAAGATTTAAATATATATTCTTTTATTTACATTAGGCATTCTATATTCACTGAATATTCACAGATAGAAGCAAAGGAAAAGGTGTGGGTAGCTCCTTATATATACAATGGGTGGAGCTATGTGTGGGAGTGGTGAATTATGAATACATTAAGAAGTGAAGAATAAGTTAACCCCTGATACCCTGTCTGTACACTATTTACACATTGGAGAATATGGCATTTATATCTGACAAATCCCCCTCTAAATGCCGATTCGTTATACAACACCAGTTACATTCAGATTCAGGACAATACAAAACATACAACTTAGAGGTTAAGTATTTATGCTGTTTAGAAGGTAAAGGCTTTGTTAATATATCAGCTAATTGTTCTGAAGTGTCGCAATGCACTGCTTTAATAAATCCATCCTGAGATAATTGTCTCACATGTTTAAATTTTATATCTATATGTCTGGACCTTTGTCCAATGGCATCAGATCTAGATATTTCAATGGCTGCTTTATTGTCTTCATGCATAACAAAAGGCAGAGCAGGTTTTTTCCAGACATCTGAAATTAAATCATTAAACCATACAAGGTTATTTGCGGCCTTGGATAAACAAACATATTCCGCTTCTGTTGTTGAAGTAGCCACTAGTTCTTGTTTACCAGTGTACCAGTAAACTGGACAGTCATTTAAGAGAAATACATAACCAGATGTGCTTTTTCTGCATGAGGTGTCTCCAGCCCAATCTGCATCTGCATAACACGTAAGCTTTGGTTCTTTAATATCATTAGGCTCTAACATTAAACAAAAGTCTAGTGTACTTTTTAAATATCTTAAAATTCTTTTAACAGCTTCCCAGTGATACATTGTTGGTTTGCTGACATGCCTAGATAATAAATTGAGTGGTAAGGCGATATCTGGTCTAGTCCAATTAGATATGTAAAGGAGTGAACCTATGATTGATCTATAGAATGTATTGTCCTTGAACTCGGGAGAAGATTCATCAGAATTTCTTAGAAAGTCAGTTTGCATAGGGGTATCACAAGGTTTGGCATTGTTTAAGTTGCATTTATTTAAAAGATCTATGATCTTATCTCTCTGGGTAAGTTTGAATCCCCTTTTTGTCTTATTAATTTGGACACCAAGGTATTTGTTTACCTTGCCTAAAGATTTCAATGAGAAATGTTCATTTAGTTTAGTTACAAAAGTTTCTCTTCTTTCTTTATGTTTTCCTATGTATAAAATGTCATCCACATAAATCAATACAAATTCAATGTAATCATCACCCCTCTTGACAAAGAAACAATTATCAGCAGTGGTAGCGTTGAAGTCCATGGTCTTAAGTACTTTTACTAAACAATCATACCACCGTTTACCAGATTGTTTTAGCCCGTATAAACTCTTGTTTAACAACCAAGTCTCATTTCTGTTTGTGTATGGACTATGAGGTGCTCTCACGTATATTTCTTTATCTAATTTTGCGTGTAGGTACGCAGTCTGTATGTCATATTGGAATACATCTAGATTGAGTGCTGAAGCTACCACTAGAGCTGTTTTGACACTCTCTGTTCTTACAGTGGGGGAATACGTGTCAGTATAGTCCTCTGGATATTTCTGTGCATAACCCTGTGCAACCAATCTAGCTTTGTATAGAGTATTTCCTCCCTCTAAATTCTTAATTTTATATATCCATCTGGTACCAATAATTGTCTTATCTTTAGGTGCAGATGCAGGTGTAAATACATTTAGTCCTTGCAAACTTTCCATCTCTTTCTTCATTGCTAATTCCCATTTTTCTTTTTCTTCGTGAGGAAGTTTTAACACTTCCTCGTATGTATTGGGTGTTGTTGGTTCACCATTCATATGCATTACATAATCCTTGTATTTATTTGGCATTTGATTTCTGGTGTTTCTAATGATTTTCTCGGGTTTACTATCGTTATCATGCAAATATCTTGCTTCCTTTTTTGTTAGTGTGTCTGTCTTTATTTTGAGTTGGCTATTTGTCCAAGTTTTGGTTTTGTTTTTATATTTGTTGATATTTTGTTTTTCTATAGTCCCTTTCTCATGAGATTTCGTATCTTCATGTTTATTTGGGAATATCTCATTAAGATGTAATTTAGACCAGTTAGCTTGTTCATGGAACACAGCCGTTCTGGAGACTATAAATTTGTTGTTACTATCAATGAATCTGTATCCTTTAGTGCCAGTCTCATATCCCATAAATCTGAGTCTCCTGGACACATTTTCTCCCTTTCTTCTTAATTGTTTAGGTATGTGTACGTCTGCTGTGACTCCAAATATATGCATGTGTGCTAATTTTGGTTTTCTATTATACATCACTTCATATGGTGTCTTATTTATAATGCTGGACCATGTTCTATTTTGTGTGTAATTTGAATAATGTAAGGCTTCTGACCAGAATTGTTTGCTTAAGCCAGCATCTTCTAATGTGCATCTAATCATGGTTTGTAATGTGGAATTTTTTCTCTCTACAATCCCGTTTTGGAACGGAGAAAATGGACTAGATGTGTAATGTAACATTCCTTTGTCTTTTAACCATTGTGAGAATTCTTTAGACATGAATTCGCATCCTCTGTCTGTCATAATTTGTTTTATTTTGATGTTGTGTTGTGTTTCTATGCGTTTGTAAAATTCTTTAAATTTTTGAAATGTTTCATCTTTGTGTTTTAATGTGTAAACAAATCCATAGCGGCTATAATCGTCCACTATTGTCAGGAAGTAACGTTTCCTATAAGTGATTGATGGAGTTAATGGACCAACTAAGTCCATGTGTACTAAATCAAAAATTTTGTTAGTTGATCTGGTAGATTTTCTTGGCCTGGGACTAGTTTTTAGTTTTGTAGATTTACATACTGAGCATTCCAGATAATTTTCACAATTTTTTATTTTAACACCTTCTGCGTGCTCAGTCATTTTTTGCACTACAGGAAAACTGGCATGTCCTAACTTCCTATGCAATATGTGAGCACACTCATCATGAATTGGTTTACCTATCTTTGGCTTCTTATCGTTGTGTGCATCTGTGTGATTATGAGATATTTTACATTCATCATTGTCACTGTTGCTAACATTCTCATCATCTATTTCAATACAATCTTCCATATTTGAATCAATGTTATGTAACCATTTTTCTTTTGTTATTAGGTAAGGTAGTCCTCCCTTAGTCACCACAGTGCCTACATTTATTTTATTCTTTTCCAAAGTTGCTTTTCCTTTTGAAAAGACAATGTTAATGTCAGAATCTCTGCTTAGTTTTATGGCACTTAATATGTTATGAGGTATTTCAGGTATTAGTAATACCCCCTCTATTTTTCCTAAACCAGGCAAGTTTACATTTCCTCTACCTAATACTTGAACCTTTTCTTGGTTAGCTACCTTAATTACAAATTTATCTTCTGCAAATGAAGACAATATACTTTTGTTATTAGTGGTGTGATTAGTTGCTCCAGAATCAATAAGCCAATTATTGTCCTCACTTTGTTGTGTGTTAGTGTTGTCTTGTTTATTTAATCCATTCAGTGAACCAGACTTTCTATCCTTTGAATTGTCTCTGCCCCCTCTATTCTCTCTGTGATTTGGTGGGCTCCTATATCTATGCCTTTCTATGGAAGGCTGTCTATAATCGTATTTGTTTCTGTATTCTGATCTATATCTTTCTTTTAAGAATCTTGGGCAATCTCTTCTATTGTGTTCCCTGGATCCACAATTATGACATTTAAATGTTCCACTATATTTTTCTTGGAAAGCTACTTTCCTATATGGTTTATGTTCTGTGTGATTGTTAGAACGATTCCTTCTAGAATTATCTTCTGTTATCAATTTGTTAGATAGACTTTCTATGGATAAATACCCTAGATTGATTGTGTCTAAATGTGACATAAAATTGTCCCATGATGGATCAAGTGAGTTGATAATAACACTTTTCATTGTTTGGTCTGAAATCACCTCCCCCCTCAAGTGCAGTTCAGCTCTTATTTTGTTCAAAGATATTAAATATTCACTTATGGAAACCCCTGGTTTTATCCTAGATGAAAAGAAGTCTTTAGATATCCTTGTGGTGGTAGCTACACTGTCACTGTGATACAAATTAAACATGCATTGAATAATTTCTGAAACAGTCAAATTTGGCTTAATGCTGTGATACATTGCAGGAGACACAGTAGATATTATTAAGAAAAAAGCTCTATGGTGTAAACAATCTATTTTTAGTGTCCAAGGTCTTTTTGGGGGACTAGTGATAAAAAACAGTAAGTTTTCCTTCATAAAGACAACCTGGAGCTGTTGATACCATTCTTGTAAATTAATGCCATCAACCCTTAGTTTTGGGAAGTCACTGGGTAAATTTCCGACATTATTGGGTCCATTACTTACAACCTGAGGTAGTCCGTGGTCTCGTAAATGCAGAAAATTGCAAAACGGCGTGGGGATGCTCGCTACGAGTCTGCATGATCTTCTCTCCTGTTCATGTCTTCCCGGATCGTCAGCGTAGTTTCGCGCATGCGCGTTGCTCATTCCTTCTTCGGCGTCGTCGTGGAAGGTTCTCCTCACCGCGGCCTGCTCGCTCTGCTCTTCTTCAGATGAGTCGGTCTCTGGTTCGACTTTGGGGGTTCTGGTGACGGTGGCTGTTCTTCCTCTTCTATTGAGAGCGTTGGTGCTTGCTTCGGTCTGCGGCGTAGGGCGGTATCGGCAGGGCTCTCTGGGTTCCGGCGTCAGCGCTCTAGTAGTCAGGATGGGAGCGGGCAGGTCTTGAGGCATTGGCTTGCTCGTTCGCTTTTTTGGTGTCTTTTTAGTAATTTTCAGTTTTGGCCCAAATGCAGCAAAGAGCGTTTTCATCGCTGAATTTATTTGGTGTTTTGTTGGATCTTCCTCGCTTTCTGGTTCTGATTCTTCTGAGGTGTTTGAATCTTCCTTTTCGTTTTCGTTGTCTGATAATATTTTTCGCGCCAG
Source organism: Pantherophis guttatus (assembly GCF_029531705.1). The sequence continues at coordinate 570,691 of NW_026844020.1, forward strand.
AAATTTTGAATTGAGCTTGCTGATTGGCTCTGCTTCGTTCATCTTGGAGGCCGGTTGAAACCAAGATGGCCGCCATTCAAATTTTTGCGCGGGATCATCGTTTTTCTTCTTTGTAATGATTTTCTCCGCAGTCATATTACTCACTATTTTTGGATCTTTGGGTTTTTCATTGATGATGTTTTTCTCTCTCGCTGCTCCGCTGTTCTTCAGCATATCTTGGAGGTTCGCGATGAGGCTTTCATCATTCTTCTGGCTTTTTAATAGTTTTAATATCTCTGACCTGAGTTCGTTATTTTCTATTTCGATTTCCTCCTGGTCATCAATTATTTCTTCGTCTTCAGTGGTGTATTCTTCGGATTCTCTCGAAATTGCATTCGTGGATTCGTTGATTATTTCTTGTTCCGTTTCCATTTCTTTGCTGTAAGCCCTGGTGTTGGGCCTATCTTTCTTAGACATTTTAAAGCTTTTTATTGAGTCAATTAACCATCCTCTGCTACCAGTTTGTTGCAATATTTTCAGGATCAGACTCAATAAGATCAACAAGAGTTAAAGATTTAAATATATATTCTTTTATTTACATTAGGCATTCTATATTCACTGAATATTCACAGATAGAAGCAAAGGAAAAGGTGTGGGTAGCTCCTTATATATACAATGGGTGGAGCTATGTGTGGGAGTGGTGAATTATGAATACATTAAGAAGTGAAGAATAAGTTAACCCCTGATACCCTGTCTGTACACTATTTACACATTGGAGAATATGGCATTTATATCTGACATATTCAAAAGAAAAAACAAGGAAGTCCAGTTGCATCTTGAAAAAGCAGCGTTGGTATAAATAAACCAACGGTTAGCTAAATCAGACAAAATGCACTTTGAATACAATCTAATTTCTCCGCACGCTTCCCCAGCCTTGATCTCCGATCATGATAGACGGCCTCTTTATAGACCTCTCAGGGATTTTAATGGATCGTGAGCTTAATGAACTATAATGAATAGTCATTCTAATGAAGGGGAAATTATCCATATGAATGCAAAAGAAGAAGAAGAAAAAAGGGCATACAAGCGCCACAATGTGCTAAGATGGTCTAAAACAATGATGTGTCGAAAAAGACTGAAGGAGCTCCAAGTAGATGGATGGATCAAAGTATCAAGAGTCAGGACCTGAGCTTCCAACATCAAGAACTGCCAAAATTCAGCTATATGTGAATTGTCTTCTAACATTCTAACATGAAAAAAATTGATGGAAGTCAAATGGTCAGAGCCAAAAGGATACAGATAGAAGAGAATATTTGTACGAACGAAGGCATGGACATAGGATATAGGATAATGTTGCAGGATCCAATCTGGGTCGTTCACTGGGACCAGATGTTTAGTCTTTTCTTTCTCTTTCTTTCCTTCTTTCTTTCTTTCTTTCTTTCTTTCTTTCTTTCTTTCTTTCTTTCTTTCTTTCTCTTTCTTTCTTTCCTTCCTTCCTTCCTTCTTTCTCTTTCTCTCTTTCTTTCTTTTGTTCTTTCTCTTCCTTCCTTCCTTGATTCACTTTCCTTCCTCCCTCCGTCCCTCCCCTTCCTTCCTTCCTCCCTTCCTATCCTCCTCTCCTTCCTCCCTGCCTCCCTCCCTTCCTCCCTCCCTGCCTCTCTCCCTCTCCTCATCTCCTTCCTTTCTCCCTTCCTCCCTCCCCCCCTCTCCTCCCTTCCTTCCCTCCCTCCCTTATCTTCCTTCCTCCCTCCCTCTCCTCCTCTCCTTCCTTCCTTCCTCCCTCCCTCCCTCTCCTCCTTTTCTTCCTTTCCTTCCCTCCTCCCTTCCTCCCTCCCTCTATCCCTCCCTCCTTTCTTCTTTCTTCTTTTTTCTTTCTTTCTTCTTTTCTTTCTTGCAATTTCCAGGTGCAGAAGCCACTGTGCTTTCTTTGATGTGGTTCTTCGCCTGTTTTGACAAAAAGGACAATTTTATTTCACTGGAAAGAAACACCTCCTCCCGCTTTCAAAGAACCCACTGGGTATGTGCCTGCAATTACTTTCTAAAAAGTTTGTGTGTTCTAAAAATTAGAAGGCGAAACCATATGTTTCCATCTGGTCTAGCTTTAATGATAAGTTTAAAGATTGAATGAATATTTTATCACTGTCATCAGTATAGGAGTTTTTCTCTCTTTTATTGTTTTCCTCCATTAATTAGTTTTCTTTTACTTTCTTTTTTGGCTTGCTTAATTTATTTTAATCACCATTTTTGTGTCTATAGGGTTTTTTTTTCCTTCACTGTATAATTACCCATCCTTTTGTCCCTTTCTTGGTGCTAAGTGTTGTATCTTTTTATTCTTGATGACTGTATTTTATTCTTCTTATGAGAGGATATACACCAAAGACAAATTCCTTATGTGTCCAATAGAATAGAATAGAATAGAATAGAATAGAATAGAATAGAATAGAATGGAATGGAATGGAATGGAATGGAATGGAATGGAATGGAATGGAATAGAATAGAATAGAATAGAATAGAATGGAATGGAATGGAATGGAATGGAATGGAATAGAATAGAATAGAATAGAATAGAATAGAATAGAATAGAATAGAATAGAATAGAATAGAATAGAATAGAATAGAATTCTTTATTGGCCAAGTGTGATTGGACACACAAGGAATTTGTCTTGGTGCATATCCTCTCAGTGTACATAAAAGAAAAGATACATTCGTCAAGAATCATAAGGTACAACACTTAATGATAGTCACAGGGTACAAATAAGCAATCATATCATATTAGGAAACAGTCAATATAAATCGTAAGGATACAGGCATCAAAGTTACAGTCATACAATCACACTTGGCCAATAAAGAATTCTATTCTATTCTATTCTATTCTATTCTATTCTATTCTATTCTATTCTATTCTATTCTATTCTATTCTATTCTATTCTATTCCATTCCATTCCATTCCATTCTATTCCATTCTATTTTCTATTCTATTCTATTCTATTTTCTATTCTATTCCATAATGTCAGATGCCCTGCTTCTAAAGATAAGAGTGATATCAATGCAACTCTTCAATTCAATCACCAAGCAAAGCTTATACAGATAGTCCTTGACTTACAACCATTTGTTTAGTGACTGTTTGAAGCTACAATGGCACCGAAAAAGTGTCTTCTGACCATTTTTCACACTTTATGACCGTTGCATTATCCCCGTGGTCATGTGATCAAAATTCAGATGCTTGACCGCTGACTCATATTTATGACCGTTGCAGTGCCTACAACTGTCCCCGATGCCATCACTCTGCTGAACAACTACCAGTAATTCCCACAACACAGTCAAACTATCTAGTAACGCTGTAGTCTATTCTTCTTCTTATCTTTCCTATTACCTATCTCCGTGATGGCAAACCTATGGCACGTGTGCCACAGGTGGCACGTGGAGCCATATCAGGGGGCACGCAAGCGTTGCCCTAGTTCAGCTCCAGCACCGGCCAGTTGATTTTCGGGCCTTCTGGGCCCACCGGAAGTCAGGAAACGGGCCGTTTCCTGCCTCCGGAGCGCCTCTGGGTGGTGTGGGGAAGGCTGTTTTTGCCCTCCCCAGGCTCCTAGAAAGTCTCTGGAGCCTGAGGACAGCGAAAAACAAGCCTACGAGGCCCACCATGCCATCGTATGCCAAAAGTGTGTGTGTGGGGGGGGGGGTCACGCGCACATGCATGGGGGGTGGGGCGCATTGAATTATGGGTGTGGGCATGAGTGCACACGGCCCCCTCCATTATCCCCACTTTTGGCACGTGACGGCAAAAAGGTTCACAATCACTGACCTATCGCCTTATCTTCTTTTGACTATAACATTGTTGCTTGTATCTTTCAATTATTTATTTATTTATTTATTTATTTATTGAATTTCTATACCGCCCTACTCCCGAAGGACTCAGGGCGGTGTACAGCCATGAAATAAAACATATAAATATACAAAATTTAAAATCGAATAAAATAAATTAAATTATATAATATAATTATATTGTTTTACTTAGTTTCCTAGTATGATTTATGTTGATTGCTTATTTAGCATCCTATGACTATCACGAAGTGTTGTTATCTTATGATGAATGCGTTCCTTTTTTTTTTTTCCAGGTTTCAAGTTTTTTTTTTTTTTTTTTTTTATAAAAAATGTCAAATCAATGCGTGAACAGTGTGGCATACACTAGGTGCCATACATTCCAGTAGAAACAAAACTGATCAGATTAAACATTATTATTACATTCAATCAACGTATGAAATTCCCATAACAAGACACCTCACACCTCTATATTAGGTTACGGTCTATCGTTATTCAATTATTCCACCTATTTCTAATTATTACATTCACTGTGTCGAATAAAAATGCAATACATTAATATTCCCTTGATTTCTATCTCTTACTCTAGCTTTTAATCATATCACCCTATATTAAAAAGCTTTTTCTTCCTTTCCTGCCTAGCGTCTAATCATGTCACCTGCCTACAAAAAGAAGGAAAAAAGAAAGAAAGAAAGAAAAAGAAAGAAAGGGAGAGATAGGGAAAGACAATTCAATACAGCAACCAGGAAAAAGAATCATCCAACCGTCATCTCTTGCCTGCTTTATACTTTAGTTGCTATACTTTAAAAGACAGAGGGGTAAAAGGAAAAGCGACAACATTAAGTTAAAAGTAAAGGTTCCCCTCGCACATACGTGCTAGTCGTTCCCGACTCTAGGGGGCGGTGCTCATCTCCGTTTCAAAGCCGAAGAGCCAGCGCTGTCCGAAGACGTCTCCGTGGTCATGTGGCCAGCATGACTAAACGCCAAAGGCGCACGGAACGCTCTTACCTTCCCACCAAAGGTGGTCCCTATTTTTCTACTGGCATTTTTTACATGCTTTCGAACTGCTAGGTTGGCAGAAGCTGGGACAAGTAACGGGAGCTCGCCCCATTATGTGGCACTAGGGATTCGAACCGCTGAACTACCGACCTTTCGATCGACAAGCTCAGGGTCTTAGCCACTGAGCCACCACGTCCCTTAAAACAACATTAGAGAAAGAAAAAAGAGAAATCATCTAATCTGGAATGTGTATTAAAATTGTGGTTCTCTAGAAAGTATTCTTACTCACGAATGAAGGCAAGTATATTTGTCCCAGGATAATGTTACAGGATCCAATCTGGGTCGCTCACCAGGACCAGAGGTTTAGTTTTCCGAGCTTTTGGACTTTTGTTGGAGCTCATCCTCAGGGAATGTCTCTCACGCAATCTGGTGAGAGAAAAAATGTAGGAGAAGACCAGGATGAGCCTGAAGGAGGGGTCAAACATATCATTAGTCATGAATCCGTTCATGCCCACAAGAGATCTAAGTTCATCATCCCACCTTGAATTCCTTTCTATTCTTAACGCCTGCTTATTTCCCTCGACTGTTAGTAGTTCAGGTTCTTGTGGAGCACTTAAGCTTACAATACATTGTTATACATATTTGAACTGCCTGAATCTCCAGATTTCCCTGGCGCTGGGCAGAAGTTTCCTCAGGATGGGCTCCAGCACACGTCCAAAAGATCGAAAAATTAAACCTCTGGTTCCATTGACTGACCCAGATTGGATCCTGCAATATTCCTTCTGGTGAGGTCAGGATCATCCATGGCCACCAGTAGAAGGTCTAACTCCATGATGGCAAACCTATGGCATGTGTGACACAGGTGCCATGCAGAGCCCTCTCTGTGGGCACGCGAGCCATCACCCAGCTCAGGTTCACCATGCATGCACATGCACCTCCTACCGGCCAGGTGATTTTGGGGTCTCTGCCACGCATGTACAGGGGGTGGGACGCATGTGGGAGACGTGTGTGCATGCTTGGGGGGTGGGGGGATCATGCATGCATGTGCATGGGGGCAGGAGGTGGTGTGCGCATTGTGAGTGCGGGGGGTGCAATTCCCCCCTTTGGCACATTTTGGGCCCAGTAGGCCTCCCTGAAGCCTCTTGGGACCAGGAGGCTGCAGGGAGGCCTGCTAGGCCCAAAATGGAGCATGGGGGGCATTTGTGCATGCGCGGGGGCTGGAGGAGCGTGGGGGGCACCTGCACATGCATGGGGGGAGGGTCAGAACGGTCGCACGCACATTGCATTATGGGTGCACTTTTAGCAAGCGACGACAAAAAGGTTAGCCATGACTAGTCTAACTTGTCCTTGTGTTTCTACGGTGATGGGTTACAGTCATAAGAGGCCTTCTTCTTCCATGATCCAATTGTAAAATGGTCTCCTCAGAGACCCTCCCGACTGCTTCCTTTAATATCAACGAAGTGAGAGCAAATTAATTCTCCTCAGCAATAAGTGGATGATATTTAAATGTTTCGAAGGCTGGTTTATTGTCGCTTTCCTCCCTGCTGATTTTAATATCCTTTTATTTTCATTTCTTGTTATTCGGTGATGACTGTTTCAATTACAGGATCCTGATATTGCTGCTTTGGTAGCCTCTGAGGGTTTTATTCTGCAAAATAGTCATAGTAATAGTGTATTTTTATTTTATTTTTTTGAACCCAGAAGCAATTACGTTATAAGAACATCACAGCCACGAGAGAGTGAGGGAATATTTATATAAACATTTTATCCCATCATTGCCATATCTGGCTTATTCGTAAACCAGAAGAAGTCTACCTTGAGTCATTTTTTAGTCATTGTCAACATCATTGTACCAAGGTGGGCTTTGCCTTGTCTTTAGTATTAACAGTGTCAGGTCCCCAAAAGGAAGACACAGATCTGGTCTGTTGCTGTCTTCTTTATTTACTTCCTGGCACTTACTGACAATCAATGAAGAACTTCTTGTTAAGGCTACTGGCCCCATGCTCCCCACCATCTTTTATATCTTACACACCATCCACCGAATGGTGAAATCTAAAATTTATTACTACCTGTTCTGTGGACGTGGCTTGGTGTGTGTGTGTGTGTGGGGGTAATGTGACTGGGTGGGCATGGCCATTTTTTTTTAATTTTAAAACCATTTTTTCTACAACCTCTTCGGCGAAGAGGTTGTAAAAAAAATGCTTTCAAAAGGCTCTGACGATCCCAGCTGAGTTGCCTGATCAGCAGAGGCTTTTTTTTTTTTTACTTTTAAAAGCATTTTTTTTGGCCGAATTATCCCATTATAAAGAGATTATGAATCCTGCTGAATTGTTTGTGTATGCTGCAACAAACTCTGACAGAGTAGAATAGAGTAGGGTAAGGTAGGGTAGGGTAGAATAGAATAGAATAGAATAGAATAGAATAGAATAGAATAGAATAGAATAGAATAGAATAGAATAGGGTAGGGTAGGGTAGGGTAGGGTAGGGTAGGGTAGGGTAGGGTAGGGTAGGGTAGGGTAGAATAGAATAGGGTAGGGTAGGGTAGGATAGAATAGAATAGAATAGAATAGAATAGAATAGAATAGAATAGAATAGAATAGAATAGGGTAGGGTAGGGTAGGGTAGGGTAGGGTAGGGTAGGGTAGGGTAGAAGAATAGAGTAGAGTGGAGTGGAGTGAAGTGGAATGGAATGGAATGGAATGGAATGGAATAGAGTCAAGTACAGTAGAGTAGAGTAGGGTAGGGTACAATAGAGTAGAGTAGAGTAGAGTAGAGTACAGTAGAGTACAGTAGAGTAGAGCCCTTAGCAGCAGAAATTTTAGGATCAATTGTGGTTGATAGTCAAGAACTACCTGTACCCATAATAAGGCTGCTGAAGTAAAACCATAACATTTTTTATTCCCTGAATTTTAAAATACCATGTGAGGTATTTTACAGAGGATTTGCTAATATTTAAGTAAATCGATTGCATATGTGGGAGATAGATAACTATTTCAAACTTTCATGCAACTCTTGGCATTTCAAACACAACATTACCGTGAGACACATGGGTGTCCGCCTGCTACTAGCTAAAAAATGAATAAATATACTTTTAGGTATCTAAACCATCATTGCTCTTGAGTAAGCCTGTCATCAAAATCAAACATGGTCCCAGATCAAGAACATTTCCACAAACACTCCTGCAAGGAGAATCCTTTGAAATGCCAAGCTGGGAGAAATTTGATTTGCTGAAATCAAAAGCAAAGATTCGACTGAAATATTAATAGTGCAACCTCATCTTTTTCAGCATGACACACCGCGTGGGCTACAAATCAGAGAAATTGCCTGGTGTACAGACTCTAAAAAGGAAAACAACCCTCCGCCAAAAGCGATCATTTCCTGTCAATTTGCTAGGAGTGGCACAACGTATGTTCTAAACTGGGGAATTTGGACTGGGACCCTGGAGGAGAAAGAGAGCTGAATGTATGTTTTACATGGAAAGTAATGCTAAGGTAGTAAGGGACGCGGTGGATCAGTGGTTAAGATGCTGAGCTTGTTGATGGAAAGGTCGGCAGTTCAGTGGTTCGAATCCCTAGTGCCTCGTAAAGGAGTGAGCTCCCGTTACTTGTCCCAGCTTCTGCCAACCTAGCAGTTCGAAGGCACGTAAAAAATGCAAGTAGAAAAATAGGGACCATCTTTGGTGGGAAGGTAACAGCGTTCCGTGTGCCTTTGGTGTTGAGTCATGCCGGCCAAATGACCACGGAGATATCTTCGGACAGCGCTGGCTCTTCGGCTTTGAAACGGAGATGAGCACCGCCCCCTAGAGTCAGGAACAACTAGCACATATTTGCGAGGGGAACCTTTACCTTACAAAGAAGTCGAATTTCTTCCCCCCTCTGACCTACACAAGAAGACCCCGAAGGGGGAGCCTCTCTGCAGCAACCCAAATGTTCATTGCATGTAATCAGCCCAGGGGGGCGTAGTTTGAGGACCCCTGATTTTGTGCAATATAAAAAATGCAAATATTTTTTTCTGCAGACCACCAAAATTTTCTTGTGGACTACTGGTGGTCCACGGACCACCAATTGGTGACCGCTGATCTAGATCATGTATGAAGATGTTGAAGGAACATCCTATTGGGTTCCCACACCTATTGTTGCAATCATGAGGAAGGAATCTTGTGTTTTCTTACATCTGCCCAATCGTTTCCCCCACAAGCTTACTCTTTCTGTTTTGCACTGAAAAGTAATTAGTCCTAGCTAATAGCCATGTTCTGCTTTATACGCTTAATCTCTTTCTTGTAGTTTTCAAAAGTTGGCTTGTGCAATCAGGATTATTAGGTCAAGATTGACAAAGAAAATCCTGAGAGCAGAGCCATTGATTACTTAAAGGTTATGAAAGGTTGATTCTTCGTTGTAAAGCAGCAATAATGGGTGTGATTGATGTTCTTTTCATCATCCTTACCGATAAGCAGCCAAAAAAGAGATAAATTGGGAGAGGAGGAGATAAAGATTGCTCTGGCTGGCTGCTTATCAAACAAAGTTTTCCCGTGAAAAATCAAGAATTCTCTTTTACAATTGCAAGAACTTTAGCAGGCTAGAAAGTTCTCCTCTTTTTTTCACAAATTTTTTATTTTTTTACAAACATATCAATGCGCAAACAGTGGGGCACTTGGATGTCATATATTCTAGTACAAATAAAACTAGTAGAATTAACCATCGTTATTACATTCAATCAACTTACATATTTCTATTAATAATACATATTTATATTAAGTTACAGTTTACTCATCATATTATTCCCTGTTTTCTCGTTATTGCTTTTATTTTATTATATAAAAGCATGTACACTGATTTCCCCCCTTCTCTTATTTCTATCTCTTATTCTAATTTTTAATCATGTCACCCTTTATTAAAAGTTGTTTTCTTTCTATCCTACTAACTTCTAGTCATGTCACCTACCTTAAAAAAGAAAAGAAAAAGAGAGAAAAAGAAAAGTTAATCAGAACAACAGCAAAAAGGAAAAATCATCTATCCATCATCTCTTGTCCGCTTCAATACTTTAATTGCTATGCTTTTCTCACAGGCCAGAAAGTTCTAAGATGCTTCTCCCAAACTTTGGGAAGAAGTTCCAAAAGAACTTCCATTTCAAAACATTTTTTTTTAATTTTCATGCATGCAGCACTATTTCGGACAAGAAAATATGGCCTATTTGTTGGATGCCTGCTCTAGGGCTAAGTATGACCTTCCCAAAAGGGGAAAAAATGGTCTCTAAAGAAGATTGGAATGAGGGATCCTTGGTGCTCTCTAACCTGGATTGTTTTTCTTGCAGACATTTCATTATCCAACTAGGAAACATCATCACAGCTAGAAATGAATGGGGTTTGCTCTCTGTTTATGGACTGTTTATGGTTTACCCTGAAAGCTGGCTGGGTGACTTTTGGCTAATCATCATCTATAGTATAGTATATACTATTATTATGTATGTATGTATATATAAATTCTGGATAGTGCAGAGAAGAGTGACAAAGATGATTGGGGGACTGAAGACTAAAACACATGAAGAATGGTTGCAGAAATTGGGTACATCTAATTTAATGAAAGGAAAAACTAGGAGGTGACATGATAGCAGTCTTCCAATATTTGAGGGGTTGCCACAAAGAAGAGGGGGTCAACCTATTCTCCAAAGCACCCGAAGGCAGGACAAGAAGCAACAGATGGAAACTAATCAAGGACAGAAGCAACCTGGAATTAAGGAGAAACATCCTAACAGTTGGAACAATTAATCAGTGGAACCACTTGCCTCCAGAATTGGGTGCTCCAACACCGAAGGTTTTTAAGAAGAGACTGGACAGCCACATGTCTGAAATGGTATAGGATCTCCTGTTTGAGCAAGGGGTTGGACTAGAAGATCTCCAAGGTCCCTTCCAAATATCCTCGGTTGATTCTTAATACTAAGACTTTTCCTTAAGATATTAAGTGGATATCTCCACAACATTTGCTGAACAAACACGTCTTGTGTAAATCATAAAATAACATCTCTTAACATTTGTTTTCTTTTTTCCCCCAAAGTTTTTTATTTTTATTTTTTATCAACATATTCAAATGTACAGTCTTTTGTCCATCATTAATCATTATTCATTCATCTTATTCTTGAACTTCCATTTGCGAATTAGTTGTTCGGGTTTGCTCTTCTACCATCTCCTTCCTTTATTTTAATACAACCTTTCCTTTTCTTCTTCCCTTCTCTCTCCTCTTCTATCTCTTTCTACTTTCCTCATTCCTCCTCTCCTTCCCTTTTCTACTTCCTCTCCTCTTTCCCCTCTCCTCTCTTCTTCCTCTCTTTCTTACCCTCTCTCCTCCTCTTCTTTTCCCCTTCTTTCTTCTCCGCCTTTTCCCATTCTTCTTTTCTTCTCTTCTCACCTCCCAACTCTCCTCCTTCCCCCTCTCTACTCCTCTCCCCTTTTCCACTCCCTTTGTGAGCAGTCACACTTCCCAAGTCTCATAAGATGGTTGTCAGCACTCCAAACTACATTCGTTCCAGTGCTGACATAAGGAGGAGAAGAGGGGGCAGCTGGCAAGAGGACGCTTGACTTTTCACCTACTTATTTTCCCTGAAGATAATATCCCCTAGGAGATGGGATGGGAGGGGGGACATTCCTGGGAGCTGAAGTAGTAGATATGGGCAGAGTGATTTGGAAGATGGCCAATGAGATGCAGAGAATTGGGGAACGGAAAGGGAACGTTTGGGGTCAGGAAGTCAGTGTTGGCTACGACAGGGACAGATCGTTGTGCTCAATAAATGAAAGATTTCATCAAAGACTATTTGTTTGGAAATGCAATTTATTTGAGACGATATCGTAACCTGATACCCATGTTGTTTCCTTTTTCAATTCAATCTGAGATGGTTTTCTAGCAGCCCTGGTTTCTATTCATATACATCTTCACTTCAAATTTCTTTTTTTACTTTATAATTATGTCTCTTCTTACATTCCTGTACATTATTAAATCAATCCATGTATCATATGGTCTTAACCTTTGTTTTCTAATTGGGCATAATAAGGCCAAGGAATGGATCAGTGGTGGAACTCAATTTTTTTTTACTACCGGTTCTGCAGGTGTGGCTTGGTGGGCATGGCAGGGGAAGGATACTGCAAAATCCCCATTCCCATCCCACTCCAGGGGAAGGATACTGCAAAATCCCCATTCCCTCCCCACTCCTGGGGGAAGGATATTGCAGAATCTCTATTCCCACCCCACTCTGGGGCCAGCCAGAGGTGGTATTTTCCGGTTCTGCTACTGGTTCTCCAGAACCTGTCAGAACCTGCTGAATAGCATCCCTGGAATAGATGCTTCTGTGTTCCATTTGAAGGAATCCAAAGAGACGCCTCACCTCTGTTTCGTTTTGTTTCTGTGTTCTAGAACTAAACAAATGTTGACTGAACATTGTTATTCCATGAACGACTGCTCTGAAATGAATCGGAATGAGTCACTTCACACTCTTCCCACCAAAAAGAGGTTAGAATAATATTGTCGGTATGATGGTATATGAAATAATGGGGGAATGTGATCTCAGTATATGAAATGAAGCAAGAGAGAAGGTAATAGAGGTCTGCCGGGAAAATTCAATCTTTATAGCAAATACCTTCCTCCAATAAAACGATTCTCTCTGTAGACATCACTCGATGAACAATGCCAAATAAAATTAACTAGATTGTCTGCCAGCCAAAATGGGAAAGCTGAATTCTGTCAGCAAAAACAAGAGAGCCGGTGTTGACAGTGGCTGAGATCCTGAACTGCTTTCTTGCAAAACTTACCATTTAAATGAGGAAAAAAAAAAACAATAAAATCATCCAATGACAAAGACAAAGACCTCAGCAAAATGCAGAAGCTTTATGCAATGAAGATAAAGGAGGTATTTAATGGATGAGATTTGACAAATAGAGTGCTTTGAAGAACCCTGCGGTGAAATTCAGGATATCGTTAAGGATGAAACAAGTAAAAATATCCCAAGAATGCAACCAGGAAAAGAAGATGATGAACTGGCTGTCGGATGATCTGTTGAATATTGCTGAAGAAGTAGAAAGTAAAGACGAAAGGAGAGAGCAGAAAATTTGCCCAGACAAAGGCAGATGTCTAGAGAAGAAGATAATAGAATGTAAAATAATAGGGTTGGGAAGGACCTTGGAGGTAAGAAGAGTGTTGGTCCTAGAACGCTGTCGTGGGGGACACCATTATTAAGAGGTGCAGGATTTGATAGGGCGCTCCCTATTTTGACTACTTGTTGTCTGTTTGACAGAAATGCAGCTATCCAATTATGGAGGGGTCCAGAGATGCTGTAGGATTTTAGTTTTAGAAGTAGTTTGTCATGTACCACTGAATCAAAGGCTTTACAGAAGTCTATGTAAATTGCATCTATTGCTTTGCCCTGATCGAGATTTGTAGTCCCTATGTTTTTGCAGTGTAGAAGTTGTACATTACAGGATAATTTTTTTCTGAAACCAAATTGTTTATTAGAGAGTAGGTTGTTTGTTTCCTGGTGGAGGGTAATGGATTGGTTGATCATTGATTCCATGACTTTGCAGTGATGCAGCATAAAGAGATTGGTCTGTAATTTTTGACTAGGCTGGGGTCTCCCTTTTTGAAGATAGGAATGACCATGGCTAGTGACCATAGTTTGGGTAGAGAGCTGGTCCTGAAGGATTTTTCAAAGATTATGCTTAGATCTTCTAGACCAACTTCCTGCTCAATTACTTTGAGAGGGATCTTGGAGTTTTAGTGGACAATCACTTAAATATAAGACAGCAGTGTGCTGCAGCTGCCAAAAAAAGCCAATGCATCCTAGATTGCATAAACAAAGAGATAGAATCAAGATCATGTTAGTACTGCTTTATAATGCTCTCTAGTCATCCTTGTTTCATTCTCTTCTTGCTTAGGTAAGTATGTCTCTCTAACAAATGGGAATTTGAATGTTTTAGAAGAGAAGTAGGAAGTGTTGTGACTTTGCATCTAGTGTAATCCCCGGAATCTCTGTTCCACATTACATTCGTATGTCCCCACTACCGAGACATAAGATCAAGATTCATTTCTCCTATTTCCCAGAGATCCCCTGGTTCACCTGATCTGTTCAGCCTTTATTTCCTACTCCAGGACACAGACCCCAATATAACTCCAAAGGTGGCAAATTTTTTTGCTGTAGTCATGGCTGAAAAAAAACGAGGGAAGAGACGGGTAACCCCTACGGCAGAGGATCACTAGTATTGACAGTACGGATTGTATCTGAGGCAGTAGATGGTGTACTGTCACATGATCTATCTATATTTGTAAAATATACTGCCCTTCTGTGTGTATTTTAATTTGGTCTCTGACCGCAATTTTTTTTTTATTTTTTTTTTTTATTTTCAATTTATATACCGCCCTTCTCCCTGAGGACTCAGGGCGGTGCACAGCCAGAATTAAAAACATGAAATACAAATATTAAAAACAATTAAAATCTATACAAATTTGGCCCAAAAATTTAAAAAACCACAAAACAATTAAACATTTAAAAAATTTAAAAAATTTCTTCCTAAACCAGCCCGGCTAAAAAGCTTACTTCCTTACTTACTTCCTAGTGTACACATTCCAGAGAGAGCTTCAGTTTTTTTCTTTCTGGTTTGTGGGTATCCTATTCTGAATAAACTGGACTTCCTTGTTATTTTTCAAAGACATTTCGCTTCTCATCCAAGAAGCTTCTTCAGCTGTGACCTGGATGATTGAGAATCTCTATAGACATGCATAAATATGAGCCAGCTGTGTGCAGGAGCTGCCAAAAAAGCCAACACAGTTCTAGGCTGCATAAACAGAGGGATAGAATCAAGATCACGTGAAGAGTTAATACCACTTTATAAGGCCTTGGTAAGGCCACACTTGGCATATTGCATCCAGTTTTGGTTGCCAGGATGTAAAAAAGATGTGGAGACTCTAGAAAGAGTGCAGAGAAGAGCAACAAAGAGGATTAGGGGATTGGAGGCTAAATCATATGATGAAGGATTGCAGATACTCGGTATAATCTTATGCTGTAAAACAGGGGTATTGCCAATCCTTGCCAACTTTAAGACCTGTGGACTTCAGCTCCCAGAATTCCCCAGCCAGCCATGCAGGTTGGGGATTTCTGGGAGTTGTTGTCTTAAAGTTGGCTAGGTTGGACACCCCTGCTGTAAATTGATACTTTTAAAAATGCAAGTTGTGGTTCGTAAGCAGTCACAGCAAACCCAAGAGTGCATCAGGTAGTAAACAATAAATATCAATTTATATGCTAATATCCAAAAAGGCCCATGCTGAAAAAAAATGCACAAACTATCAAACAATTATACTTGATCTGCATAGAATGCAGAGAACTAGAACTATCAGATATACAAGCTGACGATCGAATCCAACGGACAATGAAAAAAGGGGACTGGAGGCTAAAACATAGGAAGAACGGTTACTGGAACTGGGTATGTCTAGTTTAATGAAGAGAAGGACTAGGGGAGACATGATAGCAGTGTTCCAATATCTCAGGGGCTGCCCCAAAGAAGAGGGAGTCAAGCTATTCTCCAAAGCACCTGAAGGCAGGACAAGAAGCAACAGGTGGAAACTGATCAAGGAGAGAAGCAACCTAGAACTAAGGAGAAATTTCCTGACAGTTAGAACAATTAATCAATGGAACAACTTGCCTCCAGAAGTTGTGAATGCTCCAACGCTGGAAGTTTTGAAGAAGATGTTGGATAACCATTTGTCTGAAATGATGTAGGGTTTCCTGCCTAAGCAGGGGGTTGGACTAGAAGACCTCCAAGGTCCCTTCCAACTCTGTTATTCTATTCTGTTCTGTTCTGTTCTGTTCTGCGCTGCGCTACTCTACTCTACTCTACTCTACTCTACTCTACTCTACTCTACTCTACTCTACTCTACTCTATTCTATTCTCCAAAGGAATTCAAATGTGATACCCAGCGTTGCTTAATAATACAAGATATTTTAAGGGCATGGACAAATACATTTCTGTCCTTGGAGAATTTGTTCGATGGCCCAAAAACAACAGTGTGAACGGACTGTTAGCAGTTAAAAATTCTTAGAGAGTTTTTGGTTGTGCTCTTTAGATTTAACCATAGTTTCAATTGGGAAAATGTGGCCATCCTAGATCAGGCCAGTCCAAAAATGCCAGGGAATGTCTAGAAGCCGGGCAATCTGTTTAATTGGCCATTGATAGACACATAGACCTGGACATAAACTGTTTCAACTCCTACCCTCAAAACGACACTATAGAGCACGGCACACCAGAACAACTAGACACAAGGACAATTTTTTCCCCAAATGCCATCACTCTGCTAAACAAACAATTCCCTCAACACTGTCAAACTATTCACTAAGTCTGCATTACTATTACTATTAATCTTCTCATCGTTCCTATCACCCATCTCCTCCCCCTTATGACTGTATGACTGTAACTTCGTTGCTGGTGTCCTTAAGATTTATATTGACTGTTTCCCTATGACCATCATTAAGTGTTGTACCTTATGATTCTTGACGAATGTATCTTTTCTTTTATGTACACCAAGAGCGTATGCACCAAGACAAATTCCTTGTGTGTCCAATCACACTGGGCCAATAAAGAATTCTATTCTATTCTAGACGATGCAAAAGAGACAATCAACCAGCCCAAAAGAGAACAAAAAGATTCCAGCACTTCTCCACCACCAATCAGCACCCAGATCAGCATAGATTAACTCCAAGGTTAACTTTAGACCAACAATCAAGGAAACGATACCCCATTCAAGAAACTGCCAACGAGCCATCAATAAACAGCCCAACCAAAGAATCCCTAAAACCACCCCCACCCCCACAGACATCAGATTATAAACCAATAGCAAACAACACTCCTTAATCAGCACTGATGAAGTTACCTAGTTGGGTCATGAAATGCCTGCAAGAAAACAAGCAAGCTCAGAGAGCACCAAGGACCGCTCAGTAGTCCTCCTCCTCCTCCTCCTCCTCCTCCTCCTCCTCCTCCTCCTCCTCCTTCCCCTCCTCCTCTTCCAACTCCATCCCTTTCTAGCACTGATGATGTTACCTAATTAGGGTAACGAAACATCTGCAAGAAAACAAGCAAGTTCAGAGAGCACCAAGGACCCCTCATTTCAACCCAGAGCTACAAATGTTCTCCTTTATTGTCACCCTAATCTTCATTCAGGAGCCTGGGTGGCGCAGCAGACTAAAGTGCTGTTAAGTAGCACTTAGCTGCCAGCTGCCTGCAATTACTGTGAGTTCAAATCTCACCAGGCTCAAGGTTGACTCAGCCTTCCATCCTTCCGAGGTAGGTAAAATGAGGACCCGGATTGTGGGGGCAATAAGCTGACTTTGTATAAATATATAAAAGTATGAAGGCTATTGCTTAACGCATTGTAAGCCGCCCTGAGTCTCCGGAGAAGGGCGGCATATAAATCGAACCAATAAATAAATAAATTACACAGTGTAAGTGACGTGGTGGCTCAGTGGCTAAGACACTGAGCTTGTCGATCGAAAGGTCGGCAGTTCAGCAGTTCGAATCCCTAGTGCCGCGTGACAGGGTGAGCTCCCGTTACTTGTCCCCGCTTCTGCCAACCTAGCAGTTCGAAAGCAGGTTAAAAAATGCATGTAGAAAAATAGGGACCACCTTTGGCGGGAAGGGAACAGCGTTTTCCATGCGCCTTTGGCGTTGAGTCACGCCGGCCACATGACCATGGAGACGTCTTCGGACAGCGCTGGCTCTTCGGCTTTGAAACGGAGATGAGCACCACCCCCTAGAGTCGGGAACGACTAGCACATATGTGCGAGGGGAACCTTGACCTTTAATCTTCATATCCTTCTGTCAACCAATCGCTGGAGCTTTCCCCCAAAGATTGAACAACCATTTATCCAAGATGGTATAAGATCTCTTGCTCCGGGCATGGTAATGGGCTATCTGATATCTAAATGCCCTTCCAGCCATACAATTGTGCGTGCTATGTCCTTCACAGAAGCATCATTGAATGACCTCAAATACTATTGAATGATCTTATACATTTTTTTAAAAAAAAATATGTAAAATTATTTTATTACTTCTCGGCTGTCTTAATAAAGTCATATGCCGAGAAGTAATAGAAAACTAATTGGCTATGTATGATTGTTCTCCATCATTTATCCTCCAGTCCATCTACCCATCCATTTAATTAAAGCAACTGAAGTTTCCTCAGGAACTAATAAACAAACTACATCCTTCAATTAGTTCGAGCTTTCCGAGCTGTCTATTTCATTTTGCTAAGGTTGATAAATCAAATCTGTTTTTCATTATATTTTACAGAGCTGGTTAGAGTTCGCCCAGCCTCTGTCTATTTAAGTTTGAAGCCTGGCACGTAAGAATTATGACAGGCTAAAAACTCTGCCTCGTATTATTTTTTTTCCCTGAAGTTTTCTTTCCCTGTGAAATAATTTTTGATTTTTTTCCCCCTCCCTCAGAGTATTTATAAAGGAGAATATTTGTAGCTCAGGATTGAACTGTGGGGTCCTTGGTGCTCTCTGAATTCGGTTGCTTTCTGGCAGACGTTTCCTTACCCATTTAGGTAACATTATCAGTGCCTGGAAGGGAATGGCTTTTGCTCCCAATTTATAGTCGAGTGCAGTGATGGTTAACCTTTTTGGTGCCGAGTGCCCAAAGCGCGCGAATGCATCAGGGGTGGGTTCTATTTACCTTTACTACCAGCTCGCAATGGGATCGCGCAGTGCACTGGCTTTGCTCGCGCACGTGCCTTGCTTCTGCGCAAGTGTAGATCGCTTATGATGACGTCGATGTCAGCGTTGCAATGCTGGCATAGAGGGAGCGGAGGAGAGCGAAAGATAAACTCTGAGACTTTTGCCTGCTAAATCCCTTTGAAGCCTGGTTGTCGTGGAAATGAGGGGAGGGAGCACATTCCTGGGGAATGATGAGGAAAAGAAGTCTGAAGAATGACATGGAAGACAGCCAATGAGAAGCAGAGATTTGGGGATCGGAAAGGGAGGGATTGGGAGGCAAAAGGTCAGTCTTGTCTGCGCAGAGTCATGATCTGGTGGCCGAGCTCAATTAAAGAAAGATTTCCTTAAAGATTGGCAGTTTGGAAATTCATTTAATTTTGAGATAGCACCGCAGTCTGACAGTCAGGGTCAGTGGGCGGAGCCTCCTGCCGGTTTTACTACCGGTTCTGTACAACCGGTCCGAACCAGGAGCAACCCACCATTGGAATGCATGTGCATGTGTCCGGACCCCCAGAATGCAATGCGAGCACAACCCCCGTGCATGCGCCCCACGCCCCTGTGCATGTGCCCTGCCCCCCCATGCCCCATTTTGGCTTCCAGGTTGGTGAAGGAGACTTTCCAGGCCCAAAACGGGGCGTGGGGGGACACCCACGAACTCCTAAAATGCAATGCAAGAGCTCCCCGCACATGCACCCCACCCCCGGGCATGTGTGACAGAGATCTGAGGACCAGCTGGCCGGCAGGAGGCGTGCGCTGATGTGCAGTGGAGCTGGGCTGGGGTGATGGCTGGCATGCTAGGCGACATGGCTCTATGTGCTACTTTGGGCATGCGTGCCATAGGTTCACCAAAACGGTTCTAGTGTCTTGCCCTGCCAGTGTCGGTGGGAATGATCTCGGTGGTGCTTTGCTTGGGCTGTTTACTGTTGGCTTATTTGGCAGTTCCTTGGTTGCAGTATTGTTTACTTCTTGATTGATGGTCTGATGCAGTGGTGGCATTCAGCCGGTTCTATCCAGTTCGGGAGGCTCCGCCCACCCACCCGCACGTCACCACATCCCGTTTTTGACGTTCTGCAGATGCGCAGATGGCTCTGCTCATGCACAGAGGTAGTGCATGCGCTTGCATTTGCGAACCGGTAGCAAAGGTAAGTGAATACCTGTTCTGCCCCAGCTACGGACGCCAAAGAACGCAGCACACACAAAGTCTGTACAAGCCTTAGTTTTACTAAATTAAATCAGTTTTGTTTCCCCAAACAAAGGCTGTTAATGAACTTTCTTAACAGCCTACAAGAATCCAAAGAATAAATAATCTTAATCTTACTATGGTTGGCAGAAAGCCCAGAAGCAATTTGCAAAGAACTAAGATCGAGGCACGAAGGGGAGTGAACGAAGTTGTTCCCTGCAAATTGCTTCAGTCGGTGTTCCTCCTTAAATAGGCTAAGGGAGTGGCCAATTAGCCCCAAGCCTTACTCTCGAGGAGACCTCCTCCTGAGGAGCCACTCCTGCCTTTCAACAGCTCTGCATGCCCGTGCATTGAGAAGAGGCTCCTCCTCTTCGTCCTCTTCACTTATGGGAGCTTCTGGAGGTTCTGAAGGCCCTGGCTGAATCCCCACCTCTGGCACCACATCTTCTCCAGCCTCCTCATTGTCCGACTTGAGTGCCAGATGCACAGGCTGCTGGCGCAGCACCACACCAGCCTCCTCGCTGTCCGAATCAGCCACCAGCCGCACAGGCCACGTATGGGCCACAACAATACCACTCCTGGTCTGATGTTAATCTTGGTGTTAAACATCTGGGTGTTGATTAATAGTGGGGAGGTGTTCTTGTCTTTTTGATCCTTTTTTTTTAGCATGTAGATTGTCTCTTTTGAATGGTTTGTAGATGTTGTTTATGTCTATGTGTCTGTCGATGCCCGATTTGTCAGAATGCTAGGCTTCCAGGAATTGTCTAGTGTTTTTGGATTTGGCTTGGTCTAGGATGGTCACACAGACTTACCTATGGTTAAAAGTCTATGGAGGTTCTCAGTCATCCAGGTCATGGTTGTCCTTACCACTCAGTCACAACTGAAGACCCAAATGTACTTTTTCAAGGGGGAACTTCCTTGGTTTTTCGTTGAAGACGTTTCGCTTCTCATCCAAGAAGCTTCTTCAGCTCTGATTGGATGGTGGGGAAAGGAAGGATTTATCCTCCTTGCAGACAGCTGGTCGTTTGCATTCTTTTTTTAGAGAGTCGTTGAGGCCACTTGGAAGCTTATCTGTGTCCACAGGGTCACCTGAGTAGTGCAAATGGGTGTGCAGCCTTCTTGGATGTTTTCTGCCCTGTGTCTAGTCATGGTCTTCTCCAACAACACAAAACCCAAAGACAAAGATACTCCTTTATCTCCTATGTTAAACACAAAACATAATCACAATCAGCAGGGGAATACAAACCATTTGCTACAAGCATTGAAAGTGCTCTTCACTACTCCAAGACCTTATTTGTTTGTTTGTTTGTTATTTTATTTTATTTTATTTTATTTTATTTTATTTTATTTTATTATTTTATTTTATTTTATTTTATTTTATTTTATTTTATTTTATTATTTTATTTTATTTATTTACTTTACTTTACTTTACTTTACTTTACTTTACTTTACTTTACTTTACTTTACTTTACTTTACTTTACTTTATTTTACTTTATTTTACTTTACTTTACTTTACTTTACTTTACTTTACTTTATTTTATTTTATTTTATTTATTTATTGGTTCAATTTATATACCACCCTTCTCTGGAGACTCAGGGCGGCTTACAATGCGTTAAACAATAGTCTTCATACTTTTGTATATACCTGCTTAGTAGGGCTTTCGGCCCCCCCAAGTGGTGTTCTTTTTTATACAAAGTCAGCTTATTGCCCCCACAATCCGGGTCCTCATTTTACCTACCTCCTGAGGCTGAGTCAACCTTGAGCCTGGTGAGATTTGAACTTGCAGTAATTGCAGGCAGCTGGCAGCTAAGTGCTACTTAACAGCACTTTAGTCTGCTGCGCCACCAAGGCTCCTTATATATGCTTCGTATATATAAGGAAAAGGTAAAGGTTCCCCTCGCACATGTGTGCTAGTTGTTCCTGACTCTAGGGGACGGTGCTCATCTCTGTTTCAAAGCTGAAGAGCCAGCGCTGTCCAAAGACGTCTCCGTGGTCATGTAGCTGGCATGACTGAATGTCAGAGGAGCACGGAATGCTGTTACCTTCCCACCAAAGGTGGTCCCTATTTTTCTACTTGCATTTTTTTACGTGCTTTCAAACTGCTAGGTTGGCAGAAGCTGGGACAAGTAACAGGAACTCACCCCGTTATGCGGCACTAGGGATTCGAACCACTGAACTGCCGACCTTTCGATCGACAAGCTCAGTATCTTAGCCATTGAGCCCTACTTTCATAGATAGATAGATAGATAGATAGATAGATAGATAGATAGATAGATAGATGCTTTAAAAGGAACAACAGCTGGCTAAGTTAAACTCTTTGGACTGAAACAGAATCTACGGCTGGATTAAATTGGAATTTAACAAGCTTCATGCTTCTAAAATAAACTTCAGGAAACGATATTGGAGAAATGAGTAAAGATGGTATATAAGCTGAATAAATATCTTAAGTACAAGGCAATTTGCTTACACAGTGGCTGTGTTCAGCGTAGGAGTGAAGATTGCACTTGTGTCTGATGATAGGACGAGTGTCATTACTGTGCCATATATAGAAGGAAAGGAGTAAATGTAGAGCTAATTAGGAAATTAGTTCGTTAAGTATGTCTGGGAAGGCGTTTGGCAGAATTCTGATTTGGAAATGTCTAAGAAATAACAATGAGCCAAATTTTGGAAGAGAAGTGAGAGGGTTTTTTTTTTTTTTTTTTTTACTAGACAGGGAACAGCAGAACAAATTTTGCTCTTCTGCAGATTACCGAGAAATGTTGAAATGTGAGAATAAAAAGAGATAAGGTAGGGTTTTTTCTGTACCTTTGTTGATGTAATAAAAGGATATAATGAAGTGTCAGTGTGTGAGAGAGAGTTCATGAATTGGAATAGACATGGTAACAGGTCAGCCAATGGGGACTGTTTGGTAACCCAGATGGCTTGGAACCTGGGTGTAGTTTAGGTGCACTGATCTGTATATATATAAGTCCCTCTGTATTATATCTGTGCTTCTGTGCTTATTGATTCTGTACTTCTGGATTCCGAGTTCTGGTTCTGGCTTCTGCTGTATGGTATTGTATATAAAGAAGTCTCTTATATAAATGAATCCTGCTCAGTGGGGGGTTCCTCCCGGTTCGGTCCGGTTCGGCCGAGCTGGTAGCGGTGACGATATGACGTCACCGAACCGGTTCTCTCCCCGCCCCCCCACATTATTCTTAACTTTTATTTGGTCCCACCCCCAATCTATTGCTGCCTCCTGAGTCCCAGCTGATGACTAGAGGGGGAAAAAAACTGTTTAAACTCTTGCCGCGGGGCTTCAAAGGGCCGCCCTACAGCTGATCAGTGTTAAAAGCAAACAAATGAGTCGGATCATAAGTGCGAGGACTGACCGTAAGTGCGAGGACCTTCCAGAAAC
This sequence comes from Pantherophis guttatus, assembly GCF_029531705.1. Next base: position 593,813 of record NW_026844020.1, read on the forward strand.
GACTCTGACCAGCTAGCCATGCCCACCTAGTCACATGACCATCAAGCCACACCCACAAAATAAGCCATGCCCACAGAACCGGTAGTAAAAAAAATTAGAAACCACCCCTGATCCTGTTGAACTCTTTACTTGTGTGCTGGTTGGGTTGCAGCAAGGTCTAACATACAGGGAATAGGCTTGATGTACAGAATGTTTTTTGCGTGAATATGGGGCGGACTTTCGAGCGGTGAAGGTGATAACCGAGGTTCACGCTTGAAGTAAAGCACTTGGGAGGACAACTGGAAAGCTTAGTAAATGGCTCGACTTCGAGCAAGGCGTGATACACCTGTGCAATATTGCCCTGTTTGTTTCATGAGTTGATGGGTAAATACAAAATGGCAAAAGTTGTGGTTAGGTGGGCTAATAAGAAAGATGAAGGTACATATCCCTTTGAAAGCAGGTGGCCCCATGCTGTGGGCTGAAAACCCATATGATTCGCAGTTTACATTTTAGCCAACGCAGTTCTGGGCTGCATCAACAGAGGGATAGAATCAAGATCACGTGAAGGGTTAATGCCACTTTATACGGCCTTGGTAAGGCCACACTTGGAATACTGCATTCAGTTTTGGTCGCCACGATGTAAAAAAGATGTTGAAACTCTGGAAAGAGTGCAGAGAGGAGCAACCAAGATGATTATTAGGGGCCTGCAGGCTAAAACATATAAAGAACGGTTGTAAGCAAGCCATGTGTCCCGCCTGCACAGGCTATGCTGGAAATGGCCCGACTCTCCGGCTCCGCGGGTACTGGAGAGTGTCAGCACATGTATGCACTGTCACCATGTGCACACACACACTTTTGGCACATGACGACAAAAAGGTTAGCCGTCATTGGTATAGGGTTTCCTACCTGTTCTGTCCCCGTCTCACACGCGCACACAAACAGACAGCCGGGGGTTAAATAAACCGGCAGACAACCAATTCTTCTGATAAGAAGCTTGGCAGCAACCCAGTAGCTGCTTGCCAAGAACTTTACTCATAAACAAAATATCCACAGTCAAGAATTGTCCAGTTCGTAAAATAAATCCAAGGCCGATAATGTTCTTTCCAAAGATGCAATGTGACTCGATAGTAGTTAGTTTTGTCCGTCACAGAATCTGAATGGCCACCTCACCCCCTTTTATACGCTGTGGGGTGTGGTCCAGTGACTCAGCTTAATCTCTGGCATGCCTTTTCTTCTGTTTTGCGCGCTTATCTCTGCGACGCTACCGAGGATCCAGCCAAGACTCATTACCCTCATCACTGTCCACCTGTGGCTGCGTGGACGTGCTTGGCCCCGGCCCTATCTCTTGCCCTTAGGCGGACACCGAAGGCATTGCCAGAGAGGAGGGTCCTGGAGAGGGAGGCCTTGCCAACTCCTCTCCTTCACTCTCGGAGTCCTCTCCTGCCGATGACACAGGCTCAGGTAACGGAGCCACAACACTACCTGAGCAGGGGGTTGGACTAGAATACCTCCAAGATCCCTTCCAACTCTGTTCTTTGCTTCTATTCATTTTTAGATTGATTCGGAGCTTCAGACAGGAGTATAGATCCAAGATCAATATATCAAAATTCTAAAGTAATTCCCTGCAAGAGGTGGCTCATCACATCCAACCATGACCTTGGTTTTTGGCCTCTCTCAGTCCGACAATAGGAGAAGATGAGTAAACTTTACAAGTTGTTGCCAACCCTTGCAACAATGGCTTCTCAGTCTGTTTGTGGCCTCATTAGTGTCACTGACTTCATGCTAATGGAGCATTGATTTTGAGGTTGCTTCTGAATGGAGGTCAAAGACAAGAAACCCGATCAGAAATGAAGCAAATGGGAAGGAGACGCTTCCAAAGAAATCTGCTTGTCTTCTTTTTCTATTTTTTCCCCACAATTATTGGCTTGTTTGTTTTGCTAGATTTGTTTGCCACCCATCTCACTTATGGGGCAACTCTGGGGGACCTTACAAACGTTAAAAGCCCAGAAAACATTGACTTAATAAATAATCACAATAATAGTAATAATTTAGGGCTGTGGTGGCTCAGTGGCTAAGACGCTGAGCTTGTTGATCGAAAGGTCGGCAGTTCAGCAGTTCGAGTCCCTAGTGCTGCGTAACGGGGTGAGTGCCTGTTACTTGTCCCAGCTTCTGCCAATCTAGCAGTTCGAAAGCACATAAAAATGTAAATAGAAAAATAGGGACCACCTTTGGTGGGAAGGTAATAGATTCCGTGTGCCTTTGACGTTTAGTTATGCCGGCCCCATGACCAAGGAGACGTCTTTGGACAGCGCTGGCTCTTCGGCTTTGAAACGGAGATGAGCACCACCCCCTAGAGTCAGGAACAACTAGCACATATGTGTGACAGGAACCTTTACCTTGGCCACCCCACCCAACAACTGGGAAGAGAAACCGTTGCTAACATTTTTGAATCCCACACCTGATTCTGTACCAGTTGTAGTTTCCAAATAGCTTGAAAGTCAGACACGGAACCACGGCTTGGGCAAAGGTGCTCTGAAACTTACCAAAGACTGCTGTATGGAGTGCTTGGTGGGTGTGGTGTGGCTTGATGGGCGTGGCTTGTTGGGCAAGGGCAGGGGAAGGATACTGTAAAATCTCCATTCCCATCCCACTCCAGGGGAAGGATACTGCAAAATCTTCATTCTTCGCCACTCCAGGGGAAGGATACTGCAGAATCCCCATTCCCACCCCACTCTGGGATCATCCAGAGGTGGTATTTGCCGGTTCTCTGAATTACTCAAAATTTCCGTTACCGGTTCTCCAGAACCTGCTGGATTTCACCCCTGTCGAGAGCCCATTTTCGCTGGCAGAGTGCTCGGGCCACCACAGGTGCCCCCGAGATGAGTGATGTCAAGCTGGCCATGCCCACCCCCAGGTCAAACACAACCCTGATGTGGCCCTCAATGAAATCAAGTTTGACACTCCTGGCTTAGACAACTTAATAACAGGGTGCTTTAGACCACTGTACTACCAAGGCTCGTAGTACATTTCTGCCTGAGCTGCGCATCCATCCGAATAAACATTTAAAAGGGAACATTCACAGAAATCACAAAGAAACATTTTTCCTATAAGCATTGCCAAACCCCCAAACCAGTGGTGGGATTCGGCCGGTTCGCACCATTTCGGGAGAACCGGTTGTTAACTTTCTGCGCAGTTTGGCACACTAGTTGTTGGAAGAAATCATTAGGGCAGAGAAACAGAAGGATAATGCAAAATCCCCATTCCCTCCCCACTCCTGAGGGAAGGATACTGCAAAATCCCCATTCCCTCCCCACTCCAGGGGAAGGATACTGCAAAATCCCCATTCCTTCCCCACTCCTGGGGGAAGGATATTGCAAAATCCCCATTCCCTCCCCACTCCTGGGAAAGGATACTGCAAAATCTCCATTCCCACCCCACTCTGGAGCCAGTCAGAGGTGGCAGTTGCCTTTTTTTTTTTTTTAATTTGATTTATATGCCGCCCTTCTCCAGAGACTCAGGGCGGCTTACAATGCGTTAAGCAATAGCCTTCATACTTTTGTATATTTATACAAAGTCAGCTTAAACTTAAAGTCAGCTTCCTGGGGGAAAGGAAGGATTTATACAGTAAGGATTTATTGCAAAGAGTATAAATCCTTCCATTTCCCACCATCCGGTCAGAGTGGAAGAAGCTTCTTGGAGGAGAAGCGAAATCAGTGGTGGGATTTAGCCGGTTCGGGCCAATTTGTGCGAACCGGTAGATAAATTGCTGGCTGGCCCCGCCCCTTCCAGGAGTCTCCACCCCAGTGGTGAAATGTAAAATTTGTTACTAGCTAAAAATCAAGCTATTTTCCGAAGCACCTGAAGGCCAGACAAGGAATAATGGATGGAAACTGACTAAGGAGAGATTCAACCTAGAAATAAGGAAAAAAATTTCTAACAATGAGAACAATCAACCAATGGAACAGAAGTTGCCTTCGGAGGTTGTGGAGCTTCATCGCTTCTCTTTCAAGAAGAGATTGCCAGAAATGGTGTAACCTCCTGCTTGGGCAGGGGGTTGGACTAGATGACCTACAAGGTCCCTTCCAACTCTGTTAATCTGCAATCTGCAATCTGCAATCTGAATGTATGTATGTATGTATGTATGAGAACACTCTTTACATTGAAGGAAGTAGATAGGGCTAGTTGGGGTGTTTGGGGGTGTGTGTGAGGATCTTTACTGCCATCCAGTGGTTGAACAGAGTTTTACTACTCAGATATGGTAACCTTAATCAAGGCGGCTTATTGCGGCTATTTGAATAGGATTGAAATTCTCATTTGCATCTGGAGCTTTGGAAAGAAAGTATGCGATGGGTACCATCAGAACTCTGCTTTTCTCTCCATCAGCCGTTTCCCTCTCTGAAAACGAAGCAGAATAAGATGAAATCTGGTGAGATGGGGAAAGAAAAAGTCGACTAAAAATAGACGAGATGGGATTGGGAGCTGCAGAGGAGAGAAAAAAATTGTCCAGAAACAATAATAATAAATATATCCCCATCGTATAATCAGTCAGGCAATAGTTTGAAATGCTAACAACCGTTTTATTCTAAGCGGTGGACATGTAAAAAATTAAGGCTTTTTGGATAAAAATATGGTGGATTATTCAAAATATTTGAAGGAAAAAAATTAAATTTACGCCACAGTTCTTTCTGCTGGGAATAGTTACGGATTGTACTGTAATAGAGACGAAATTGGTTTTGAATTTAATAATTGGCAGTACTGGAAGAAGGAAGATCCACCCACCATTGAGGAATGGACACTAAAAGTTGTGCATTTGGCTGAGATGGCAAAAATTTCAACATATCTTAAAGACTATTCAAATGAAAGATACATATCGGAATGGAGAAGATAGATTGGCTGTATACAAAAGAAGTATCCGAATAAGAAGATTCATATAGCTTATGAATGAAATATGTTTAAGTAGTTTATGTTTATAGTTTTTTGAGTTATAAGGAGTTAAAGATCTAGGGAAAATATGAATGCAATAATTTGTTAGCATATTTTAGTTTTACGTTTGTGAATGTCTATACCCTGTGCTTGTTCTGGGAAGTCTAGGGAGGGGGGAAGGGGGGGAGAAAATGTTTGTATTTCTTATAAAACTTTTCAATTAAAAAAAAAAACCTGTTTTATTCTAAGCCATATCCCCATTTCCTTCCCAGTAATGGAATCCTGGGCATTGTGTAGGCAGCCTGCTGCCTGCTTTCGAATGAACACACAAACTTAACACTGACACACACAGAAAAGCAGAAACAATCTGGGGAGGGACGGGCCCACAGAAGCCTCAGAGATATTATATTGTGACCCGACAACAGCAAAACAATAAAATGTAAACCTTTTCTGTATTGTGGATTATATTTCAGTGAAAATCAAAATGACTGACCCCAATAGCCCCGAAAGAAGAGGAGAGAGATAAATAAAAACCAGACAAAGCTTGTCTAAAAGAAGTCTGAAGAAGGTCAGCTGACCTTCTAGTACCTAAAAGGTAGAAGAGAAGATCATTTATAGAACGAAAAAAAACCCAAGAAAGTATTACGAAGTCCTAGACTTTGTAAAATTGTAGGATCCTTGGTGCTGGTAAGATTAACAGAGTTGGAAGGGACCTTGTAGGTCATCTAGTCCAACCCCCGCCCAAGCATCATTTCTGACAAATGTCAGTCCAGTCTCTTCTTGAAAGCTTCCAGTGGTGAAGCTCCCACAACTTCTGAAGGCAACTTCTCTTCCATGATTGATTGTCCTCACTGTCAGAAAATGTCTCTGTCAGGGTTCCAAGGAATATATCCATAGCAAGCAAAACTCCAAGGAAAGTGGATTCCTCAAAGGGTTTGCTTTATTGGAAATATCATATTGGCGCTTACCGTGTTTTCCCGAAAATAAGACCCTGTCTTATATTTTTTTGAACCTGAGATAAGCGCTTGGCCTTATTGCTGTGAACTCAAAAGCCCGATTTGGCTTATTATCAGGGGATGTTTTATTTTGGGGAAAACAGGGTATCTGTGTTGTGGCTCCATTACCTGAGCCTGTGTCATCGTCAGGAGAGGACTCCGAGAGTGAAGGGGAGGAGTTGGCAAGGCCTCCCTCTCCAGGACCCTCCTCTCTGGCAATGCCTTCAGTGTCCGCCGAAGGGCAAGAGATAGGGCAGGGGCCAAGCATGTCCACGCAGCCACAGGTGGACAGTGATGAGGGTAATGAGTCTTGGCTGGACCCACGCCAGCGTCGCAGAGATAAGCGCGCGCAACAGAAGAAAAGGTGTGCCTGAGATTAGGCTGAGTCACTGGACCACACCCCACAGGATATAAAAGGGAGCGTGGTGGCCAGTCAAACCTTGTGACAAACAAAGCTGAAAGCTTCCACGCCATTCTGCATTGCCGGACTTTTGCTTTAAGACTTTGCTGGAGTATCTCTGGACTTGATTTAATTCCTTAATTATTGAGCTGCTTTCCTTTGATGTATCAGAAGTGGGGAGAAGTTATCTCTCCTCTTTGTAAATAATAAACTCTTGGCAGGCAGCCACTAGGTTGTTGCCAAGTTCTGTTATCATAAAGAAAAGGATTTTGCCGGCTGGTTTGGTCTTTAACTCCTGAACGTCTGTTGGTGTGTGTGCGTGGGGTTGGGGACAGAACAATCTGGTGAAAACCGACTCTGAGGGTTCCTGTGGTTTTCACCTAATTAAAAGCAACAGGTGTTTTTTTTCACTTTCTCAAAAGAATCAGTCACACGGTCCAATCACAGCTCCATCTGGTAACATCACTCCTCCTTCCAGGGACCAGTGTGAGAATGTCCTTGGTCCTCAAGAGAAAGTATTTTGTTTTGGCTACAAATTCCCCACTCCCTATCCCTCAGCTCCAATGCGGCAGCACCGAAGCTCCAAGATGGCTTTGGTCAGCTCAGCTTCAGGGTTGACATTCTCTTTATTTCCAGGTTGAATCTCTCCTTGTTCAGTTTCCATCCATCGTTCCTTATCTGGCCTTAAGGTGCTTTGGAAAATAGCTCTCTGAACGTGGTTGTTTTCTGCAGCATGCTAACATGGATGCTGGCCATATGACCATGGAAGCGTCTTCAGACAATGCTGGCTTCCTGGGCTAAGAAACAGAAATGAATACCACCGTCTGGAGTAGTGATGGCTAACCTTTTTCTTGTCATGTGCTGAAAGCGCGCGCACGTGCTGGCACCCATAATGCAATGTGTCCCCCAGCACATAAGCACACAATCCCCCATGCTCCCCCCACCCCCCGCACATGCGCACACAACTCTCACCCCCATTTTGGGCCTAGTACATCTCCCTGCAGCTGCCTGGGCCCAAAAATGGGCCGTGGGGGGGTGCACAACACACCCCATGCCCCATTTTTGGTCTAGTATGCCTCCCTGCAGCCTCCTGGGCCCAAAAATGGGCTGTGGAGGGGGCCCGCTGCACCCCCTGCACTATCCCACCCCCGCGAACGCACATTTATTGATTGATTGATTGATTGATTGATTGATTGATTGATTGATTCAATTTATATGCCGCCCTTCTCCGGAGACTCAGGGCAGCTTACAATGCGTTAAGCAATAGCCTTCATACTTTTGTATGTACCTGCTTAGTAGGGCTTTCGGCCACCCCCCTAAGCGGTGTTCTTTTTTATACAAAGTCAGCTTATTGCCCCCACAAACCGGGTCCTCATTTTACCTACCTCGAAAGGATGGAAGGCTGAGTCAACCTTGAGCCTGGTGAGATTTGAACTTGCAATAATTGCAGGCAGCTGGTGCTACTTAACAGCACTTTAGTCTGCTGCGCCACCAAGGCTCTTACTTGGAGGATGGGGACCAGAGGTGGTATTCAGCCGGTTTGGATTGGTTCACCTGAACCAGTAGCGGAAATCATGGGTGGGCCTCCACCCCCTGGGTATATGCTGTCCTATTAAAGCACATTTTTGAGGCTGGGCACATGCACGGAAGGACGTGCACATGCATGGATGAGGTGTGTGTGAGTGAAGCTAGTGCGCGCATGCCCACATTTGCAAAACAGGAGGGAAAGTAAATGAATACCACCAGTAGTGAGTTTCAAAACCCAGCATTACCAGTTTGCTATCGGTAGTGTGGCACTTCTGCGCATGCACAGATTGTTTTTGATGACATCTGGCTGGGTGGGTGGAGCCTCCCACCACTGCCATTACCAGTTCTCCCGAACCGGGGTGAACCGGGAGCAACTCACCATTGAATACCATCCCAGATGGGGACCATAAAAAAAATTTCAGGATGATAGTTTAAGACTTGTTACGTGATAAAAAATGAGCATCCCAGATGTGTCCATGTCGTCCCCAGAAGCTGATCTGGATTCAATGGGAACTTTCCTTTTAGCTTTAGTGATATTGTTTGCATTGTCATTATTATATATTGTTTCTGGAAATAATTAACCTATTGAAATCAATGAATTGTAATTTAGTAATTGAGGTTTCGTTCATTCTCATATAGGCCTCTGGATGAAGTCCAGCTGTAACAAGAGCAATATTGATGATCTTGCAAAGCAGCCGAGAGGCACAATAACAGCAAGAGATTGGGCAGAATGAAGCAGAAAATGAAAAAAAAAATTAATCAAATTCAGATAATGGTTCTTTTTTCTGCTCGTTGAAGGTAGATGACCAGATAAAAACCAGGTAGCATGGCCTGGCCCTTTATTTTCTTCTAACATTCCTTCTCCTTCTCCTTCTCCTTCTCCTTCTCCTTCTCCTTCTCCTTCTCCTTCTCCTTCTCCTTCTCCTTCTCCTTCTCCTTCTCCTTCTCCTCCTATTTCCCATCCTTCTCCTTCTCCTTCTCCTTCTCCTTCTCCTTCTCCTTCTCCTTCTCCTTCTCCTTCTCCTTCTCTTTCTCCTCCTATTTCCCATCCTTCTCCTTCTCCTGCTCCTTCTCCTTCTCCTTCTCCTCCTATTTCCCATCCTTCTCCTTCTCCTGCTCCTTCTCCTTCTCCTTCTCTTCCTATTTCCCATCCTTCTCCTTCTCCTTCTCCTCCTTCTCCTCCTATTTCCCATCCTTCTCCTTCTCCTTCTCCTTCTCCTTCTCCTTCTCCTTCTCCTTCTCCTTCTCCTTCTCCTGCTCCTGCTCCTGTTCCTTCTCCTTCTTCTCCTTCTCCTTCTCCTTCTCCTCCTATTTCCCATCCTTCTCCTTCTCCTGCTCCTTCTCCTTCTCCTCCTATTTCCCATCCTTCTCCTTCTCCTTCTCCTTCTCCTTCTCCTTCTCCTTCTCCTTCTCCTTCTCCTTCTCCTTCTCCTTCTCCTTCTCCTTCTCCTTCTCTTTCTCCTCCTATTTCCCATCCTTCTCCTTCTCCTGCTCCTTCTCCTTCTCCTTCTCCTCCTATTTCCCATCCTTCTCCTTCTCCTGCTCCTTCTCCTTCTCCTTCTCTTCCTATTTCCCATCCTTCTCCTTCTCCTTCTCCTCCTTCTCCTCCTATTTCCCATCCTTCTCCTTCTCCTTCTCCTTCTCCTTCTCCTTCTCCTTCTCCTTCTCCTGCTCCTTTTCCTTCTCTTTCTCCTCCTATTTCCCATCCTTCTCCTTCTCCTGCTCCTTCTCCTTCTCCTTCTCCTCCTATTTCCCATCCTTCTCCTTCTCCTGCTCCTTCTCCTTCTCCTTCTCTTCCTATTTCCCATCCTTCTCCTTCTCCTTCTCCTCCTTCTCCTCCTATTTCCCATCCTTCTCCTTCTCCTTCTCCTTCTCCTTCTCCTTCTCCTTCTCCTTCTCCTTCTCCTGCTCCTGCTCCTGCTCCTGTTCCTTCTCCTTCTTCTCCTTCTCCTTCTCCTTCTCCTCCTATTTCCCATCCTTCTCCTTCTCCTGCTCCTTCTCCTTCTCCTCCTATTTCCCATCCTTCTCCTTCTCCTTCTCCTTCTCCTTCTCCTTCTCCTTCTCCTTCTCCTTCTCCTTCTCCTTCTCCTTCTCCTTCTCCTTCTCCTTCTCCTTCTCCTTCTCTTTCTCCTCCTATTTCCCATCCTTCTCCTTCTCCTGCTCCTTCTCCTTCTCCTTCTCCTCCTATTTCCCATCCTTCTCCTTCTCCTGCTCCTTCTCCTTCTCCTTCTCTTCCTATTTCCCATCCTTCTCCTTCTCCTTCTCCTCCTTCTCCTCCTATTTCCCATCCTTCTCCTTCTCCTTCTCCTTCTCCTTCTCCTTCTCCTTCTCCTTCTCCTTCTCCTGCTCCTGCTCCTGCTCCTGTTCCTTCTCCTTCTCCTCCTATTTCCCATCCTTCTCCTTCTCCTCCTTCTCCTCCTATTTCCCATCCTTCTCCTTCTCTTCCTCCTCCTCCTCCTCCCCTTCTATTTCTCCTCCTTCTCTTGCTTCTCCTTCTCCTCCTTCTCCTCCTATTTCCCATCCTTCTCCTTCTCTTCCTCCTCCTCCCCCTTCTATTTCTCCTCCTTCTCTTGCTTCTCCTTCTCCTTCCCCTTCCCCTTCTCTTCTTCCTCCTCCTCCTTCTATTTCTCCTCCTTCTCTTCCTCCTCCTCCTCCTCTTTCTTTGTTTTTGTCTTCTTTTTCTCCCCTTTGCTCTTCCTCTTCCTCTTCTCAAACTACAGCCTTAACCATTATGCGGTTAGTTTCACCTCAGGAAGGAAAGTCCACGAAACTAGACGTCCCTCCTTTCACTTTTAGTCAACATTTAGTAAATGCGGATTCCGTGGTAACTGCTCTTCTTTCAAGAGCTGCCAAATGTTGAATCCCTTCTGCACATGGTTTCGCTCTTGAATGTTTATTCTTCTTTAGCATTAACTAGGAATTATTTAGCTGATAACATATTACATACCAGATGGTAGATCGCCATTTCACTGCACTGTATGGGAAAGGCAAAAGATGCATGTAGACCTTGGAAAATGACTGTTGTCCCAAATTTCATTTCAAGAGATAATTGCAACCATATGGTTCTAGAGGGCTTCGCAAAAATGACTTGGAATAACAACAGAGCTTGATGTCCGGAAAAACGTATACAAGTAGCCCTCAACTTACAACCACAATTGACCCCAAAATTTCTGTGGCTAAACAAGTTCAGTGAGTTTTGCACCAATTTATGACCGTTCTTGCCACTGTTGTTAAGCGAATCACTCCAGTTGGCAAGTGAGTAACAAGGTTGTTAAGTGAACCTGGCTCTCCCCTTGACTTGGCATGCCAGACGTTCGCAAAAGGTGATTACACAACCCCAGGACACGGCAACTATCATGAGCCAGGCTAAGATTCGATATTGGGATCAGACTCAAATATTAGAAATCCAAATCTTTGGTTAAGACAGAAGTGCCTCTTCCGTGTCAAGGTGCTAAGATGGCAAAAGGTATTTGACGTAGGTACAGAATTGTAAAAGGGCAAACTGACCCTAAACAGATACATCCTGTTGTTTAATGTTTATTATACCCCAAATGTCATGTATATCCTAGAGAAGAAATACCGCTTCCCTTGCAGCCCCCTTTATTGCCCTTGAGGCATCTCTGAGCCCCTTATCTCCTTTTTTATTATGTCTTGAGCTCTGGAGCTGAGAACCTGAGCCTGTGGGAACAGGGCTGTTATTTATTTATTTATTTATTTATTTTATTAAATTTCTATACCGCCCTTCTCCCGAAGGACTCAGGGCGGTGAACAGCCAGAAGATAAAACACAGGAAATACAAAATCTAAAATAAATTAAAACAAATTAAATAATTTAGGCTGAATTTTAAAATACCCCATAATTAAACAGATTAAAAATTTATGTTTAAAATTTAAATTTAAAAGAGGAGATGATTTAGGCCAGGCCAGCTTGATGAAATAAAAACGTTTTAAGCGCGTGACGGAAGGTGCGAAGATATGTCTTTCCTAGAGATAGATTAAAGGGTAACTTCTACGTGTGAAATGTCTCACTCTTCGTAATAACTTTGCCTTTGTACTGTATAAATATCTGGCCAAAAGCAACCATCAATGTCCAGACTCTTTGCTTGTCTTTGGACTGTTTGAACCGTGCACTAATAAACTGTTTCCTGCATCGAAGAGCTTGGCCTGATTCCGTTTTATTTCCTACAACAATCACAAATACGAGTCAGTTGTCAAGTATCTGAATTTTGATCCCAAGATGCTGCAATGGTTGTGTGAGAACCACTCCTAAGTCATTTATTCAAGGCTAAACAAATGGTTGTAAGTTGAGGTCCACTTATATCATACAATTAGGTTAAATCCATGCTATTTAAACATGTTGTTTTAGTGTTAACATCTATTTGCATTTTCACATCCAGACTGAAGAGGAGTTGACATCATTAGCTGATTTGCAGCTCTAAGGGAGTCCTACAAAGAAGAAGTGGTTGACCTATTCTCCAAAGCACATGAAGGCAGGACAAGAAGCAATGGGTGGGAACTATTCAAGGAGAGAATCAACCTAGAACTAAGGAGAAACTTCCTAACAGTGAGAACAATTAATCAGTGGAACAGCTTGTCTCCAGAAGTTGTGGTTGCTCCGTCAATGGAGGCTTTTAAGAAGAGACTGGATAGCCACGTGTCTAGAATGGTATAGGGTCTCCTTGAGCAGGGGTTGGACTAGAAGACCTCCAAGGTCCCTTCCAACTTTGTTATTCTGATAGCTACAAATGTCCGCATTATCAGTGAAGCGACCCACCTCCTTGATGGATCAAAGGATGACTGTTAGGAACAAAACCAGAAAGTGGTCACCCTCAGGTACTTGGAGATATACCGTGATGTAAAAAGATGTTCAGATACTAGAAAGAGTGCCGAGAAGAGCAACAAAGATGATTAGAGGACTGAGGCTAAAACATATGAAGAACGGTTGCTGGAACTGGGTAGGTCTAGTTTACTGAAAAGAAGGACTAGGGGAGACAGGATAGCAGTCTTCCAATATCTCAGGGGTTGCCCCAAAGAAGAGGGAGTCAAGCTATTCTCCAAAGCACCCGAAGGCAGGACAAGAAGCAACGGATGGAAACTAATCAAGGAGAGAATCAACCTAGAACTAAGAAGGAATTTCCTGACAGAACAATTGATCAGTGGAATCACTTGCCTCCAAAAGTTGTAAATGCTCCAACACTGGAAGTTTTTAAGAAGATGTTGGATAACCATCTGTCTGAAATCGTATAGGCTTTCCTGCCTGAGCAGGGAGTTGGACTAGATGACCTTCAAGGTCCCTTTTGACTCTGTTATTCTGTTCTGTTATTCTGTTACTTTTTCCAAATGCAAAGCTGATCATTATAATATAATTCTTGTAACCCCATACCATTTTTCTCAGCATGGCTTACCGAAGAGAACTCTGTGGAAACCGTGCTTCAGAAAGAATAAATTTTTGTTTTAAGGCAGCGGCAGAGAAATTTTAGATCTGGAGAAAAGGTGGGTGCCGCCATCACTACCCCTTTGCTTGCTGCAGTCCTGAATAAGTACAAAAACAGAAGAAGAAGGAGGAGAAGGAAAAGGAGGAGGAGGAGAAGGAGGAGGGGGAGGAGGAGGAGGAGGAGGAGGAGGAGGAGGAGGAGGAGGAGGAGAAGAAGAAGAAGAAGAAGAAGAAGAAGAAGAAGAAGAAGAAGAAGAAGAAGAAGAAGAAGAAGAAGAAGAAGAAGAAGAAGAAGAAGAACATTCTGATTTGAAATAAGATTTAAAGTAAATTATGTCATCTGTTGGAATGAGCCCAGTAGAATTTTCTTCTGTTTGTCACTTGGAATGTCAGAGTGCACACAGTGTGGCTATGTGAGACAACCCCAGGAGCAAATGCAGTAAACAGAGGTTTGTGAATAGTAAATAGTGGTTTTATCTACAAAGAATATATACATACACATACTTTAGTCAGACCTCAAAACAAACAGCAATCAGCAATTACAGCATGGAAGCACACAGGGAGAGAGAGAGATATGCCCCAACAGGGCCTCTTCTTATTACAGGTTCTTAAAGTGATATCAGCCCCAAAACCTTGCTGACTCATTCCCAGTATTACATCATTGTAGCAGCTGGTCAGCTCTTAAATCATTACCCTGACATGGAAAAATCATCCCCACATTTATTGATACAAAAAAAATATATATTTTTTTATTTTTATTTCTCATAAACATGTCTTAAATGTACAGTCTCTTATCCATTGTTAATCATACATATTCTCTTTTAACTTTCATATTAGTTCATTCTTCCTAAAAAATTTGAACATACTCAGGATTGCTCTTCTACCATTCCATCTCCCTTATTTTACAACAATCCTTCTTCTCCTTCTTTTCTCTTTCCCTTCCCTCCCTTCTTCTATCCTCTTCTACTTTCTTCTTTCCTCCTCTCCATCCCCTCCTCTATTTCCCTTTCCTTTTCCCCACTACTCCCTTCTTCCTCCCTTTCTAACCTTCTCTCCTACTCTTATTTCCCCTCCCTTTCTTCCTCTCCTTTTGCCTTTCTTCTGTTCCTCTCTCTCCTTCCTCTCTTTTCCCCTCCTATCTCTCCCTCTCAGTGGTGGGTTTCAAAATTTTTTACTACCGGTTCTGTGGGTGTAGCTTGGTGGGCATGGCATGGCTTGGTGGGCATGGTAGGGGAAGGATACTGTAAAATCTCCATTCCCACCCCGCTCTGGGGGGAAGGATACTGCAAAATCTCCATTCCCTCCCCAAACTAGAGGAAGATTACTGCAAAATCTCCATTTCCTCCATATCAGCTGGGACTTGGGAGGTTGAGGATAGATGGGGGGGCGGGGACAGTCAGAATTTTTACTACCTGTTCTCCGAACTACTCAAAATTTCCGCTACCGGTTCTCCAGAACTGGTCAGAACCTGCTGAAACCCACCTCTGATCCCTCTACTCCCCTTTCCATTCTCTCTCCATTGTTGTACTCATTTTCAATTCCCACGTTTCTCAATATGGAAGGTCACGATTCCTCTCTAGCAATTTTATTTATTTATTTTATTTATTTTTATATGCCGCCCTTCTCCGGAGACTCAGGGCGGCTTACAAGGCGTTAAGCAATAGCTTTCATACTTTTGTTGTATATTTTTATACAAAGTCAGCTTATTGCCCCCACAAACCGGGTCCTCATTTTACCCACCTTAGAAAGGATGGAAGGCTGAGTCGACCTTGAATTCATGTGTAGATGCCTTTTGAGGTGTCATACATGCCACGTTCCTTCCAAGCCTCAAGTTACTGTCTGCTTAAAATGAATTTGGAGTTCCGTTGACAACAATTCTTTTCTGCAGATGGATTTCATTCACCTGAGGCTCCTCTAGACTTGGGATAAGTAAGATTAAATGAAATGAGGTTATCGCAAACACGCTGACATTACATTTTGCAGCCTGGTAGATCAAACCTCACAGGCTGGCACAAACACAGCTTGCCAAGCTTTGAAACAGCCAACGTATTAGCTTCGGAAATGAACCTGCTGGAAGACTTTCTGGGTTTTTTTTAAAAAAAAAATTGCTTCGACAGATTCTGATGACACCCATCCAACATTTGCAAATGCAGCCTTCGGTGGCTGATCTGAAACATGAAAGAAGAAGCACAATTAGGTTGGATCCCTAATGGGAATTCCAACCATTCTCTTGGTCTTTTGAAGTTCCGTGGCAGAGAAATTGGATAAACGATTTCTATGGGTTTTTTTTCTACTCCCTCCTCAACGGACAAAGAAACCCACTGGCAGTTTCTCAAGGAGCAAAAATCCACCTCGGTGGCAACATTAGAGCCTTCGGGGAAATATTGTGCATGCTTTCAACCGTAAGGCATCTTAATCTGGAAACGTTTCCAACATAAGTTGGTAATTTCAGACCATAAAATAGAAAAATAATAATGATGATGATGATGATGGTGATGATGTGGAGGAGGAGGGAGGAGGAGGAGGGAGGAAGAGGTGGAGTTGAAGGGGAAGAGGAAGTGGGTGAGGGAGAAGGAGGAGAAGGAAGAGGAGCGGGAGGGGGAGGAGGACAGGAAGGGGAGAGGGAGGAGGAGGAGGAGGAGAAAGAGAAGGAGAAGAAGAGGAGGGGAGGAAGAGGTGGGGGAGGAGGGGAAGGGGAGGGAGGAGAAGGAGGAGGAGGAGGAAGAGGAAGAGGGGGAGGAAGAAAAGGGGAGGAGGAGGAAGAGGGGGAGGAAGAAAAGGGGAGGGGGAGGAAGAGGGGGAGGGGAGAGTGAAGTGGTGAAGAAGAGAAGGAGGAGAAGGGGAGAAGGAGAAGGAGAAGAGGAGGAGGGGAAGGGGGAGAAGGAGAAGGGGAAGAGGAGGAGGTGGAGGAGGGGAAGGGAGAGAAGGAGAAGAGAAGGAAGGGGAAGAAGAATGAGAAGAGGAGGAGGAGGAGGGGAAGGGGAAGAAGGAGAAGGAGAAGAGGAGGAGGAAGGGAAGGGGAAGAGAGAGGAGGAGAAGAGGAGGAGGAGGGGAAGGGGGAGAAGGAGAAGGAGAAGAGGAGGAGGAAAGGAAGGGAGAGAAGGAGAAGAGGAGGAGGGGAAGGGGAAGAAGAATGAGAAGAGGAGGAGGAGGAGGGGAAGGGGAAAAAGAAGAATGAGAAGAGGAGGAGGAGGGGAAGGGGAAGAGAGAGGAGGAGAAGAGGAGGAGGAGGGGGAAGGGGAAGAAGAATGAGAAGAGGAGGAGGAGGAGGGGAAGGGGAAAAAGAAGAATGAGAAGAGGAGGAGGAGGGGAAGGGGAAGAGAAAGGAGGAGAAAAGTAGGAGGAGGAGCCAAAGGGACAAAAAGAAAACACACATTGAAATAAATTGCTGACATTTCAATTGTATGCATAATCGACCCCCAAACAATAACTTCCTTGCTAGCAGATACCCAAGATCTTTCCTCAGATGTACATTTGCTAAGGACCACAAGACCATTTGCCCCAGAAAAGCATTCAGGAAGCCCACCTAGCTTGACATTAAACTCATTCAAAACCAACCTCTTGCTAAACATACTTGATCTCGGGGGGCTATTGGAATTTGCCCAACGCAAGTGTTTCGTTTTGATTAGCTCAGCAAATCTCAAAGGGTAAATGGTGCATAAATAATAAAAAAGAGAAGCCAGCAGGCAGTTGGAAGCTTGACTGGGCTCCAGGTAGGTAATCCCGAAGCGAAGGCGTGCTGAGCGGTGGCATTTCTGAAAGAAAGCCAACCAAAATCTGCATTGTGTTCTTCCAATTAAAGAAGTCACTTGGACTTGAATTCTGCAATTCAAGGATCTAAGGTATTTGGTGTTTTTTTTTTTAAACTCTCACTTGTCCTTTCAGCGCACTCTTAATATATGTACCTCCTCCAAAAACCCAAACATCAAAATCAGCACAAATGAACAATGAAAAGTAATAGCAATAGCCCTTAGACTTATATACCGCTTCACAGTGCTTTTACAGCCCTCTCTAAGCGGTTTACAGAGTCAGCCTCTTGCCCCCCAACAATCTGGGTCCTCATTTTACCCACCTCGGAAGGATGGAAGGCTGAGTCAACCTTGAGCCGGTTAGGATCGAACTGCTGGCAGTGAGCAGACTTAACCTGCAGTACTGCATTCTAACCACTGGGCCACCAGGAATGAGAATGAGAAAGGGAATTAAGAGAGGAAGGGAGGGAGGGAGGGAGGCAGGGGTGAAATGCTCCCGGTTCGGACCGGCTCGGGCGAGTAGGTAGCGATGATGGCCGGTGGTTCGGAGAACCGGTAGCAATGGCAGCTGGAGGCTCTGCCCACCCGCCCACCTGCCCCATTCCCCAGAGTCGGGGAATGCACCATTCCCCGATTCCTACTGCTCACCTTTCTCCCGCAGCTGGCTGTCAGGGAAGGCAAGCACCCGAAAGGTACCGGAGTCGCTCGCTCTCCTTCTTGAATGAGCCGCTCTGATCCATGCGCCAGCTGTGCAAGCGCATACCCAACCTGCCACTGAATTAAATAAACAGTGTGCGCTATGTGCGCTTGTGCGCTAAACATATGAGGAACCCTTGCAGAAATTGGGTATGTATAGTTTAGTGAATAAAAAGACTAAGGGAGACATGATAGTATTTATTTTATTTTTATTTTATTTAGACTTCTATACCGCTTCACAGTGCTTTACAGCCCTCTCTAAGCGGTTTACAAAGTTAGCATATAGCATATTGCATTAGCATTTGCATATTGCCCCCAACAATCTGGGTCTTCATTTTATCCACCTCGGAAGGATGGAAGGCTGAGTCAACCTGGAGCCAGTGAGATTTGATCTGCTGAACTAGCAGTCAGCTGAAGTAGCTGTAGTACTGCACTCTAACCACTGCGCCACCTCGGCTCATTAATCTTCTAGTATTTGGGGGGCTGCCACAAAGAAGAGGGAGTCCAGCTATTCTCCAAAGCACCTGAAGGCAGGACAGGAAGCAACGGATGGAAACTAATCAAGGAGAGAAGCAACCTAGAACTAAGGAGGAATTTCCTGACAGTGAGAACAATTAATCAGTGGAAGGACCTTTTTTTTTTTTTTAATTTGATTTATATGCCGCCCTTCTCCGGAGACTCAGGGTGCCTTACAATGTGTAAAGCAATAGCCTTCATACTTTTGTATATTTTATACAAAGTCAGCTTATTGCCCCCACAATCCGGGTCCTCAATTTACCTACCTTTGAAAGGATGGAAGGCTGAGTCGACCTTGAGCCTGGTGAGATTCGAACTTGCAGTAATTGCAGGCAGCTGGTGTTAATAACAGTGCTTTAGTCTGCTGCGCCACCAGGGCTCTTGCCTCCAGGTGTTTCATCGCTCATGGTTTTCAAGAAGAGATTGAACAACCACCTGTCTGAAATGGTAGAAGATCTCCTGCTTGAGTAGGGGGTTGGACTAGCAGACCTCCAAAGTCCCTCCCAACTCTGTCATTCTGTGCTTGAGCTTTAGAACATTGCCATTCAAGCAGAAAGAAAGATCTGACATGATCATTACTTTAAAAAAAAAAAACATGCATTGTCTGTCTTAGCCATCGGAACCAGAATAATACAGTAATAGAACACCTCATTACTGGTAGGAGCCATCCAGAGTCTGCAAAAGTGGTCCCATACAAATAAAATTGGAAAATTGTCTGTCATTTCCAGGTTTGTTTACATCCAGCATATTCCTAGTGAATCGCTATGTTTAAATCAGAGCAAATTCGTACGCCACTCATTTCAGTTAGCGAAAATGGCTTGAGATTTAAAAGCAGAGCAGAGATTTAAAAAAAGAAAAGAGGGCTATGATTGTTGTGAGCGTCAAATGTTTATTTGGTATTGATGGGCATTATAAAACACCACAAACATGTCACAATTACTTATGCGATAGCTGTTTCTGCGCAGTTTCACTGATATGCTCATGCATCCATGCACAAAAGGTTCTGGAAGCCACAGTATGAAGAAAAAAACAATCATACCTTGATTGTGATGTTTTACTTGTGGGCCAGATGTACAGGAGGAAGACACAAATAAATTAGCAAATACCTTAAAGGTGTGGAAATCTGGAGCAATCTTCTTACTCTTTAAATCAATTAAATGGAATGGAATGGAATGGAATGGCAGGGGAGGGAAGGGAAGGAGAAGGGAAGGGAAGGGAAGGGAAGAGGAGAGGAGAGGAGAAGAGAGGAGAAGAGAAGAGAAGAGAAGAGAAGAGAAGAGAAGAGAAGAGAAGAGAAGAGAAGAGAAGAGAAGAGAAGAGAAAAAAAAATTGAAAATGCTCCTCTACCTGATCCTGCTTGTTAGACTATTTAGCAAGATGCCATGCTACTCTCTTATCTTCATATCTCTATACCAGTGGTGAAATCCAATTTTTTTTACTACCGGTTCTGTGGGCGTGGCTTGGTGGGCATGATGTGGCTTGGTGGGTGTGGCAGAGGAAGGATACTGCAAAATCTCCATTCCCACCCCACTCTAGGGAAAGGATACTGCAGAATCTCCATTCCCACCCCACTCCAGGGAAAGGATACTGCAGAATCTCCATTCCCACCCCACTCTGAGGCCAGCCAGAGGTGGTATTTGCCGGTTCTCTGAATTACTCAAAATTTCCGCTACCGGTTTTCCAGAACCTGTCTGCTGGATTTCTGCCTCATACTAAGGGATATTTTGCCAGTACACAGCTAAGGGAGGAGATCGGCTTTGCTCCCTGAATTAAATTTCAAAAATGCTCGTATGTAAGCGTGGTGTTGTCCTCTGTGGCCTTTAAGACGTGAAGTTTTCAGCCCGGCCTGCTTTCTCAATTTAAAGTTTTCTTTCTCTAAACTGTACCCAGATCGACAGCCTGGTCTTATGAAGGGAAGGGGATCATTTCTCAGGAGCTTCGTGTTTGAAGTCCTCTTTCAGCACACATCAAATATTTCACTGGGCTTTCAAGCTAGAGGTCAAAGAGAGCAGGTACGGAGGTGCGCACAAGCAGAGGTCTCTTTTAGCATGCTACGGCATTAAAAAAAAATTGGCATTTAGAAAGGACTTTGAATCTTTTCTTAACAGCCGCTTCTTCTAAGTCGAAAGTAATTAAAATTCCAGAATGTAAAGGCATACGTAAATAGTTGCAGTCTTCCATTACGGAAGGGATATGTGTTACAAGTAAATGCCCAACATTATGCTCCCATGGCAGGGCAAGGGTTAACTCCATCCACCTCACCTAGCCCTTCCCTCGGCCCCTCCTTACCTTGACTCCGCCTCCCAGGTATATAAGTCTCTGTCCAGGAGTCCAGAGGCATTCCAGATGTTCACCTGCAAGAGATAAGTAATATGTAAATAAATGCTTTTGATTCAAACTTGACTTGTACTGGAGTTATTGGGCTGGATCCTTGGAAACACTTAACAATATGTTCAGCGGTGGGTTGCCCCCGGTTCGGACCGGTTCTATAGAACCGGTAGTAAAACTGGTGGGAGGCTCCACCCACTGACCTGGATGTCATCAGAAGTGATCTGCGCCCAGATGATACATGGATTGATTAAAAAATGTACAGGAATACTAGAGGAATAATAGTAAAGTAAAAAATGAAATTGGAAATAACGACGTATGTAAATAGAAATTGGGTCTGCTCGAATACCATCTCAGATTGAATTAAAAAAGGAAACAACAAAGGAATGGAAAAGAGGAGAGGAGTAGAGAGGGGGAAGGAGGAGAGTTGGGAGGTGAGAAGAAGAGAAAAGAAGAATGGGAAAAGGAGAGGAAGAAGGAAGGGAAAGAAGAGCAGGAGAGAGGGTAAGAAGGGAGGAAGAAGAAAGGAGAGGGGAAAGAGGAAAGGAAGTAGGAAAGGAAAGGAGAGGAGGAATGAGGAAGGAAAGAAAGAAAGGAGGAGAAAGAAGGGAAGGGAAAAAAAGGAAAGGTTGTAGTAAAACAAAAGAAGGAAATGGTAAAAGAGCAGACCCGAACAAATAATTAATTAATTACCTAATGGAAGTTTAAAAAGATGAATGAACAATGTATAAGGATGGATAAAAGACTGTACATTTAAACATGTTGATGAAAAATAAAAATAAAAAACTTTTTTTCAAAAAAAAAGAAGACGTGATCTGCTCATGCGCAGAAGAGCACAGACGCGCGAGAGCGAAGCGAGCGTGCATGTGTGGGCACTCTGTGAACCAGTAGTAAAGGTAAGTAGAACCCACCCCAGTTTCCAATATTCTTACCACCATTTTACTGTGCACATGCACACTTGCTTCATGCACACGCCTACCATGCGTGCATCCGGCCTTCCACGCACACACTTTGCTTGCTTGCGTGCCTTCTATGCATGCGCCCGGCCTCGAAAACATCCATAAATAGGATGGCATAGAGCCGGGACAGGTAGGTGGGTGGGTACGCCCACCCACGATCTCCGCTATCCGTACGAACCGGCTGAATACCACCTCTGGATATGTTTGATATTTTGCTACTGTTTTTTTTCGGCTGAAGAGGTTGTAGAAAAAATGTTTTTAAAAGAAAAAAAGCCTCTGCCGATCAGGCAACTCAGCTGGGATGGTCAGAGGCTTTTAAAAGCATTTTTTTACAACCTCTTCGGCCGAAAAAATGGTTTTAAAAGTTTTTTTTTTAAAAAAGTTGGCCCCGCCCACCCAGTCACATTACCCCCCCCCATCAAGCCATGCCCACAGAACCGGTAGTAACAAATTTTACATTTCACCACTGGTCAAGACTGGTTCAAAGGATACAGTGAGGGGAAAAAGTATTTGATGCCCTTGCTCATTTTGTACATTTGCCCACCGTCGTAATTCCCCACTCCTGCCTTACAGCACATAAAACAAAATGGAACCCGCTAAAAAGTAGCATCAACAAAGTCATGAAAACAAGAGGAGGAAGGAAGGGGAGGAGAATCAAACCCTTATAGATACACTCCGCGTTTTTACCGCTACCACCACAGTTGACACTGTAAAATTGATGCTTAACATCATAAACGGCCTCCCACAAATTGTAATGTAAATTCCCCAGACTTTTATTAGCCTCATAAATGAGCTTCTAACATGTAAATGGCCTTGCGTGTAGAGCACCGTAAATCCCTAAGGTTTTTTTTTTTTTTTTTTTATCGACCTCGTAAGTCATGCGGTGCATAAAAGATCGGGGGAGGAGGAATTGTTTTGCAGGATTTCATTTAAAAAACAACAACAGACAACTCAAGAAAAGATCCATTCGGATGGTTAGGCAGCAAAATAAACAAGCTCTGTCAGGTGGCACCAACAGCTTCCATGGCCTTTCTCCTCACGATGGATGGATGTTGTCACTTCTAACTTGATAGACCTTTTTGGGTGTTTTCACTCTTCCCTGATGGGGGAATAAATAAAACAAGAAGCGAATTGGAAGAAAATATCTGAATATCTGGTGAAAAGAGAGACTGGGATGACACGGTAGCAGCCTTCCAATATCTCAGGGGCTGCCCCAAAGAAGAGGGAGTCAACCTATTCTCCAAAGCACCTGAAGGCAGAACAAGAAGCAGTGGATGGAAACTAATCAAGGAGAGAAGCAACTTAGAACTAAGGAGAAATTTCCTGACAGTTAGAACAATTAATCAGTGGAACAACTTGCCTCCAGAAGTTGTGAATGCTCCAATATTGGAGGTTTTGAAGAAGAGATTGGACAGCCACTTGTCTGAAATGGTATAGAACTGAAAAAGCTTCTTGGATGAGAAGCAAAACATCTTCAATGAAAAATAAATCCAGTTGCCTCTTGAAAAAGCACCTTTGGGACAACCATGACTTGGATGATTGAGAATCTCCATAGGTATAGGCAGAGGTGGGATTCAGCCGGTTCGCACCTATTCGGGAGAACCGGTTGTTAACTTTCTAAGCAGTTCGGAGAACCGGTTATTGGAAGAAATCTTATTTTGTTTTTTTTCCACTTTACAGGGCTAATCCTGTAAGGAAGGCAGGAAGGAAACATTCTGGTGGCGTTTCTAGCCTAATCTTTATTGCCCTGCTTACCGAAACTGCCTCTCTGGTTAACCCTTATTACATTGTAACAGCTAAGGCGAAGCACCATCGACATGAGTGACATTGAGTAGGCCACACCTACATGGTCACATGACCACCGAGCCATGCCTACCCAGCTGATCATTCGGGCAGAGAACCAGTCGTTAAATTATTTGAATCCCACCACTTGGTATAGGGTCTCCTGCTTGAGCAGGGAGTTAGACTAGATCAGGGGTGGGCAAATGTGGCTCTTTTACAACCGGTTGTAAAAGAGCCACATTTGCCCACCCCTGGACTAGATGGTCAAGGTTGACTCATCCTTCCAAGGTCAGTAAAATGAGGACGCAGATTGTTGGGGGCAGTATGCTGACTGTAAACTGCTTAGAGACGTCTGTAAAGCACTGTGAAGCGGTATATAAGTCTACGTGCTATTGCTATTGCTATCTTCAAGGTCCCTTCCAACTTTTTCTTCTGTCATTCTGGTCCATAAATTGTAGGATGCTGTATCCAATTTATAAGAATCTTTTGCAGATTCCCCATGTTTTAGCAACTTTATGTATTTTATGTCTTTTATTGGCTTCGTTTTTACTTGTTGTGAGCTGCCCTGAGTCCTATGGAGATAGGGCGGCATATAAATTATATTAAATAAATAAATAAATAAATAAATAAATAAATAAATAAATAAATAAATAAATTTTCTGGTTAGGTCTTATTTTCAGGGAAATACGGTACTAAATGTGTCCATTTGGCTGATGATCTTAACTGGGGCTTATTTTTGGGTAGGGCTTATATTACGAGCATCCTGAAAAATCAGGCTACGGCTTCTTTTCTGGCTAGGTCTTATTTTCAGGGAAATACGGTAATACTTGAACATGAGATGATCAGGAAATCACAGAGCTGCTGAATAGACAGGGAAATATAATAATAATAATAATAATAATAATAATAATAATAATAATAATAATGACAGCACTTAAAAAATCTGCGCATTGACAAGATTTCCATCGGTCAATTGCAAAAGGCCACACTACTTGGATTTGCACATAACAGGCAGTCTTCAGCTTCATTTAGTGACCGTTCAACATTGCAACAGCACTGAAAAAAGTGACTTACGACCCTTTTTTCGCACTTAACAACTGTTGCAGCATCCCTGTATGGTCACATGATCAAAATTCAGTCATTTGTCCTTGCCTCCTTAAGGTGGGACTAGAACTCACAATCTCCTAGTGATTGGGCCAAAGTCACCCATCCAGCTGTCATGCCTACGGTGGGACTAGAATTCGCCATCACCTGGTGATTGGCCAAAAGTCAACCTGCCAGCTTTCATGTCTAAGGTGGGACTAGAATTCACCATCACCTAGTGAATGGCCGAAAGTCACCCTGCCAGATTTCATGTCTAAGGTGGGACTAGAATTCACCATCACCTAGTGAATGGCTGAAAGTCACCCAGACAGCTTTCATGTCTAAGGTGGGACTAGAATTCACCATCACCTGGTTTTGGCCAAAAGTCACCCTGCCAGCTTTCATGTCTAAGGTGGGACTAGAATTCACCATCACCTAGTGAATGGCCAAAAGTCACCCAGACAGCTTTCATGTCTAAGGTGGGACTAGAATTCACCATCACCTGGTGAATGGCCAAAAGTCACCCTGCCAGATTTCATGTCTAAGGTGGGACTAGAATTCACCATCACCTAGTGAATGGCCAAAAGTCACCCAGACAGCTTTCATGTCTAAGGTGGGACTAGAATTCACCATCACCTAGTGAATGGCTGAAAGTCACCCTGCCAGATTTCATGTCTAAGGTGGGACTAGAATTTGCCATCACCTGGTGATTGGCCCAAAATCACCCAGCAAGTTTTCATGTCTAAGCTGGGACTAGAACTTACCATCACCTAGTGAATGGCCAAAAGTCATCCAGACAGCTTTCATGTCTAAGGTGGGACTAGAATTCACCATCACCGAGTGAATGGCCGAAAGTCACCCTGCCAGCTTTCTTGCCTAAGCCAAGACTAGAACTCACAGTCTCCCAGTTTGTAACCTGGTTCCATTATACCACTAAACCAAACTGGCTCACCAGGATAAATCTTTACTACTTGAAAATGTTGTCCGTGGTTGAATGGCACAACGATGCATTGAATGGAACAGTTGAGTGATGGCAACCAGACCAAAGCTATGGAAGCTGGGATTTTGATCATGATGCAGTTAAGGATGAAAATCATGGTTTATATTTCTCATCTTTTCCATTTCGGTCTCCGCTTGAAATTCCGGAGGCTTTTTTTTACCAAGCTTGGCTTTCAAACGGTGTTCTCTGCCCTTATAAAAGACAATTTGGAAGAATGCCTTTGTGTATACAACTGCGATCGCATGGACTGTATCTGCTGCTCAGCAAAGCAGAGAGAAAAAAAAATAGTCCGTGACTTTAAAAACTTGACATTTTTAAACTTCGTGGAACTCTTAAAACAGCACCATCGTCCCACAGGCTCCCGCCAAGCTGATTTAATGAATACAGAGGTGTGCTTTGCTCATGTGAAGCCCAGGGCACTTCATCACAATTAGTTATGAAGCAGGCACAGCTCTAATAAATGCCTTTTAAGGGACTTTTTGTGTTTTTCTTTAGCAATGTACGTTCCCGCAATCGTGGAACAATTGAAGTTGTTGGTTTTTTTGTTTTTGTTTTTTTAAATGTATATCAAATTTCCTGACAAGGAAAAAAAAAAAAACCTTTTGTTTATACAAATGTTAGGAACATAGTAGATTGTTTGGCTTTCTTTTTTTACATGTGTCAGCCAGAGAAAACCCTCCTAGAGGCAAACTATGTGTGTGTGGGGGGGGGGGGGGGGGAGAGGAGAGAAAAGATGGAGGAGATTTAATTGTTTAATTTTGCCCTACTGCAATAAATTTTGTCCTGCTCGATCTCACAAATGTACTTCCATACAGATC
>NW_026844020.1:625000-647500 GCF_029531705.1 Pantherophis guttatus
GTTTTATTTCTAAATATGTCCCCTTGTTCCCAAATTACAAATAAAAGCTGGGACTTGTTCCAAAGTATCCTGCTGGGCTACTCATTGCAATAGAAAGCAACCTCAGAGCAATCTTGACTTCCAGTAAGTTGCTCTTTTGTGACTCATCACACCTAGCATCGATCCATTTTCTTTCTACACGCTCAAACTGTAAAATGTGGCCACTGTCAATGAAAAGCCAGGGTTCTTTGCCTGATCGTCTCAAATGAGGCCAGTGAACTTGGAACTACTGCAACGCTCTCTACATGGGGCTCCCCTTGAAGAGCGCTTGGAGGCTCCAACCGGTTCAGAATGTGGCCGCGCGGGTGATTATGGGGGCGACTCGGCACACCCACGTAACACCTCTCCTGCGCGAGCTGCACTGGCTCCCGGTGGTCTTCCGGGTGCATTTCAAGGTGTTGGTTACCACCTTTAAAGCGCTCCATGGTTTAGGACCTGGGTATGTACGAGATTGCCTTCTGCCACCGATAGCCTCCCACCGGCCAATACGCTCCCACAGAGAGGGGCTCCTCAGGGTGCTGTCGGCCTAACAATGCCGACTGGCGACACCCAGGGGGAGAGCCTGCTCTGTGGGAGCACCAGCCCTCTGGAATGAACTGCCCCTAGAGGTTCGTACGATCCCTGACCTGCGTCCCTTTCACCGCGCCCTGAAAACACTTTTGTTCCAGCAAGCCGGGCTGGCCTAATATGAATTTTATAAATTCATATTCAAATTCACCCATTTATAATGGGTGTATGTTAGTTTTTAATTTGTGGGCCAAATTTTTTATATATTTGATTTTAAATTGTTTTTAAATTTTGTAAATTTATATGTGTTTTAATATGGCTGTACACCACCCTGAGTCCTTCGGGAGAAGGGCGGTATAGAAGTCCAATAAACATAACATAACATAACATAACATAACATAACATAACATAACATAACATAACCCTGGAAAGAAAAATTCCAATGATGCCCGTCTGTGTGTACGAGACTCAACCAGGACAGAGGTAGGGTTCAGCAGGTTCTGGAGAACCGGTAGCAGAAATGTTGAGTAGTTCGGAGAACCAGTAGTAAAAATTCTGACTGGCCCCTCCCCCATCTATTCTCTGCCTCCCAAGTCCCAGCTGATCGGGAGGAAATGGGGATTTTGCAATATCCTTTCCCAAGGAGTGGAGTAGGAATGGGGATTTTGCAGTATCCTTCTCCTGCCATGCCCACCAAGCCACACCACACCATGCCCACCAAGCCACGCCCACAGAACTGGTAGTAAAAAAAATTGGATTTCACCACTGAATGGGAGGGGGGGAATCCAGACTCACTTAATGGCCGTGTTACTAACCTAAAAACTACAATGAGTCACTTAAGCCATTGTGGCCAGAAAGCCACTTAACAGCCTCGTAATGGATTGGATGATTGGAAAGAACATGAATAGATTTACTCTATGTTTAAATGATTGTGATTGGTACTAGAAGTGTACATTGTGTTGTGACCTAGGCCCAAGTAGTTATTACTAGACATAATCAATCCTAAACAAACATTTTTTATTAGAACAGCTGAGAATTACTTCATTCTCAGCTTAGTCCAAATTAAGTCCAAAACAAATTCTTCATAAACAGTCCTTCGGCCTTATCACCAACCTTTGTCTTCTTTGGCACCCTGCCAAAGGCCTTTCTTGGCAAAACCCCATGAAGTTCTGAAGGAAGAGGTGCTGACAAGAAACAAATGTAGCAAAGTTGCTTTCCTACGAAGAGCCGTTGCTGCTCTTTTAAGCCTTCTGGGAGAGGCCAATCATTTCCTGGCCTTACTCCTGAGTCGTCCTTTTTGCTTTAGCTGCTCTTGCCTTCTGGCAGCTCTTTGTATGAGTACACTAGGAACAGGCTCCTCCTGTTCCTCTGCCTCTCTGCTGTTCGCCTCTGGAGGCTCCGGAGTCCACGCATCACTCCCAGATTGCCCTGGCCCCATCTCTGCCTCCGATGCAGATCCCTCGTCCGGGCCTTCCCCTGACTCCAGGACTGGCCCATTGTCCTCCCCAGCCTCCTCACTGTCCGACTCTGCTGCCAGCTCCGCAGGCTGCTGACGGACCACAACACATTGAAACACTGAACAATGAAAGAATGAAGGATCAAACTTCAATATACAGTAAATAGATGTGAAGCACTAAAAATGGGAAATATGAATAACAAAGCAGGTAAAAGATGGAAGATAGAAAAGAAATGTTTTTGAATATTACTGTGACATGGAAAAAAGAAGTTAAAGTAGAGATAGAAATAAGAGGGAAATAAAAGTATATATATAGTAATATCACAAGATGTATGTAATAATAAGAGGGAGGTTTAGAAATTGAAAGGCAGTAGTATTAGGGATATTTAAACAATATGAAACAATGAAAATGAAATGTAATAACGATGAGTAATAATATTATGTCTATTTGTATCAAAATGTATGATACCTAGGTATCACACTATTCACGCATTGATATGTATAAATAATAAAAAATAAAAAACTTGGGGGGAAAAACACTCTCGTAAAATGGGGCAAAATTCAGTGAACTGTCTGGCTCAGGGGTGGGCTGCTGGGGGTTCGGGAGACCTCTAGCTAAGATTCTGTGCAGTTCAGAGAACTCGCAAATCCCACTCCTGGCTGTTGTGGCTCCGTTACCTGAGCCTGTGTTATCGGCAGGAGAGGACTCCGAGAGTGAAGAAGAGGAGTTGGCAAGGCCTCCCTCTCCAGGACCCTCCTCTCTGGCAATGCCTTCGGTGTCTGCTGAAGGTCAAGAGATAGGCCCGGGGCCAAGCACGTCCACGCAGCCACAGGTGGACAGTAATGAGGGAGATGAGTCTTGGCTGGATCCTCGGCAGCGTCACAGAGATAAGCGTGCGCAGCAGAGGAAGAGGCGTGCCAGGGATTAGGCTGAGTCACTGGACCACACCCCACAGGGTATAAAAGAGGGTGTGGTGGCCGGTTCAGCTCTGTGACAAGCAAAAAACGGATATCGGACGACCTTCTTTGTATTTACTGGACTTTGTTGATTATTGTGTATTGGCTTTGTTCCCGGACGAAGGGAGAAACTCCCCCCTCGTGAGTAAAGAATACCTGGCAGCCAGACACTGGGTTGCTGCCAATTCTGATACCGGATAAACTGTTGTCGGCTGAGTTCTTTAGCTGTTGCCTGTCTGTGGGGGTGCGTGTGTGAGACGGGGACAGAACACTGGCTGGCCCTGCCCACCCCAGCCCTCCCTTCCCAGGTGGCCCATTTTTGATGCAGGTAAGTACAGAGCACTCGCAGAGGCTCAGGGAGAGCGAAAAACGGGCCTACCGGAAGTTCAGGAAGGCCAGAAATGGGCCTGTTTCCAGCCTCCAGAGGGCCTCCAGAGCCTCCGGAACGAGGGGAGGGCAAAAATGCCCCCCCCACCATGGTGCAGGAAGCCAACTAGGCCACACCCACCATGGTCACGCCCACTAAGCCACCGGGCAGAGAACCTCTTGCTAAAAAATTTTGAAGCCCACCCCTGATCTCACTTAACGACGGAAATCTGGCTCTCAATTGTGGTCGTAAATTGAAGACTACCTTTTTAAAAAAAGCTTGTTGTTGTTGTTGTTGTTGTTAATGATCATATGGGTTTTTTGTAGTCAGGATCCAGCAGAGAGGCTGGTATCTTTCAGAGGAAGGGCACACGCTTGGCAATTTCACAGCCGAAAACTTCAAGAGGTTGGCAAGCCAATTGTATTGTTCCGTGCGTAACTTTCCCGTCAAGAGATCAACTCCCTTTAGGTTTTTTTTCTCTCCCCCCCCCCCACATCTATCATTTTTGCATTTCAAAGGACTTTGCAGAGAACATTCTCTGTAGCCCCCGTGGTGTGCAGCTTGTTCTCCCACATTGCAGCCACAGAATTCAAACCAACTGGGGAGCAATTTCATTTTGTTCTAGGAAAACAAAACAGAGTGAGACGCTGGAGTTTTAAACAACCGTAAGCAAGATTTGTGCACAGGGAAAAACAATAACAAAAAAAAAAGATCTCAGCACAGTTATGGAAGGTCCATAATGAAGCCTGTTTCTGCAGAAAATCGATCAATTATAGATTTCATCGGTGATGAACTTTTTGGCTCAAATACAAAAGCAAAGACAGGATTGTCTTCTCGTCATTGAGAAGCATGCAAAATAAATCTTTACCTTGAAGTAGTGTAATAAGACACTGAGCTTGTCGATCGAAAGGTCGGCATTTCAGCGGTTCGAATCCCTAGTGCCGCGTCACAGGGTGAGCTCCCGTTACTCGTCCCAGCTTCTGCCAACCTAGCAGTTCGAAAGCACGTTAAAAAAAAAGAAAAATGCAAGTAGAAAAATAGGAACCACCTTTGGTGGGAAGGTAACAGCGTTCCGTGCACCTTTGGCACTTCGTCGTGCCAGCCACATGACCACGGAGACGTCTTCGGACAGTGCTGGCTCTTCGGCTTTGACACGGAGATGAGTACCGCTCCCTAGAGTCAGGAACGACTAGCACATATGCGCGAAGGGAACCTTTACCTTAGTGTAGAATAGAAATAGAAGTAGAAGTAGAAGTAGAAGTAGAAGTAGAATAGAATAGAATAGAATAGAATAGAATAGAATAGAATAGAATAGAATAGAATAGAATAGAATAAGAGCAGGAAGGGACCTTGGAGGTCTTCTAGTCCAACCCCCTCCCCAGGCAGGAAACCCTACACCACTTCAGACAAATGGTTATCCAACATCTTCTTAAAAACTTCCAGTGTTGGAGCATTCACAACTTCTGGAGGCAAGTTGTTCCACTGATGAATTGTTCTAACTGTCAGGAAATTCCTCCTTAGTTCTAGGTTGCTTCTCTCCTTGATTAGTTTCCACCCGTTGCTTCTTGTCCTGCCTTCAGAAGGTGCTTTGTAGAATAGCTTGACTCCCTCTTCTTTGTGGCAGCCCTTCAAATACTGGAAGACTGCTCTCATGTCACCCCTAGTCCTTCTTTTCTCTAGACTGGCCATATTCAATTCCTGCAACCATTCTTCATACGTTTTAGTCTTCCAGGCCTTTGCTCATCCTGGTTGCTCTTCTCTGAACTTTGAGAAGTGAAACATTTTCAAGGGGAAAAAAAAAAAAAACCAAGAAAAGCCAATTGCCTTTGAAAAGCATCTTTGGGACAATCGTTACCTGGTTGGTTGAGAATCTCCATAGACAAATGCACTGATGATGTTACCTAATTTGGTAATGAAATGTCTGCAAGAAAACAACCAAATTTAGAGAGCAACACGGACTAAACAGTCCTCCTCCTCCACCACCACCACCTTCTAGGACTGATGATGTTACCTAGTTGGGTCATAAAATGTCTGCAAGAAAACAACCAAGCTCAGAGAGCATCATGGACCCCACAGTCGTCCTCCTCCTCCTCCCTTCAAGGACTGATCATGTTACCTAGTTGGGTCATAAAACGTCTGCAAGAAAACAACTACAGTAAGCTCAGAGAACATCATGGACCCCACAGTCTTCCTCCTCCTCCTCCTCCTCCTCCTCCTCCTCCTCCTCCTCCTCCTCCTTTCTAGCACTGATCATGTTACCTAGTTGGGTCATAAAACATCTGCAAGAAAACAACCAAACTCAGAGAGCATCACAGACCTCACAGCTCAACCCAGAACTACAAATATTCTCTTCTATCAGAAAGAAGTCAAGAAACCGGGGTGCCCAGCAGACGGAGGGTATGTTCTGCCCCAGCTCCAGATTCCCAAGGATTGTGACACACACCAACGGACCTTATCAAAGTTATAACGTACCAAGAATAAACAAAGTCCGGCAAAGGTTGGCAACCAGCCCAGAAGACAAGATACGATAAGACACTCACTCTCCAAAATGCTCTGTAATAATTACACGTTGTTTCCAGCAAGAAATTACTAACTGTGTGCGACTTAAATAGGCTAAGGGAGTGGCCAATTATCCTCAAACCTTACTCTCGAGGAGACCTCCTCCTCCTGAGTAGCCACTCCTGCCTTTTGGCAGCCCTGCGTGCTCGAGCATTGAGGAGAGGCTCCTCCACTTCGCTCTCTCCACTTGAAGGAACCTCTGGAGGTCCTGAAGGCCCAGGCTGAGTCTCTGCCTCTGGCACCACATCCTCTTCAGCCTCCTCGCTGTCCGACACGAGCGCCGGCTGCAGCAGGCTGCTGGCGCAACCCCACACCAGCCTCCTTGTCATCGGGATCAGCCACGATTCCGCGCAGGCCGCTGGCGGGCCACAACAGGGCAGTGGAGAATTTTAAGTAACGCACAAAGTGATCAAAGGCTACACCATATCGATGTGTACTCATAACGTACAACGCTTAATGCAGTAATGTCGGAGAAAAAAACAGGCATTAAAAACAAAAGTTTAACTTTAATAACCGCCCTGTTGGGTGTCTATTTAACTTTGATATAAAGTGACTATAAATTACACCCCTCTCGGCTGGAGTCTTTGAGAGGTGGCACGCAGAGCCTTCCCCTCCATACGGAGTGGCTTCCTCCCTTTTGCTTCATCTATTATTTCCAGTTTTCAAAGAACGTCTTGTGACTCATAGTCCCATAACGGGGGCCACATAATCAATGCTATTTAACCACTGCTAGGGCACAATGAAAGTGTGTGAAAAGTGCAGAGCTCGGGGTGGTGAAAGAAAGAACCGCTAACACAAAGATGCAGAAATATGCTGGGTTCAGTCAGTCGGATGGCGTACAAAACATTAATTGCCTCGCTGCGCCCTTTCTTATTTGTGCGTTTCTCTCCTTTCTTTCTTTTCTTTCTTTCTTTCTTTCTTCCCCCCCTCTCCCCCCAGGAGCCCACAGATAGAGTCAAATATTAAAAGCTGCCCTTTGGAGTCGGTTTGTCAGCAGTGGAAAGCAGCAGCTGGCAAGGCATAGCATCGGGGTAGGAGTCCCTCTCCCTCTTCCAACAAGCTAGGATGAGTAATTTTTTTTTCTTTTACAAGCTGCAACCGGCTGGGCCCAGCTTGAATTTTATGTTTCATCCTCTCTTCTCTAGCCCCTACTCCTCAATTGGCTTCAATGTGGCTCCAGAAAGAAAGCTTTCCTTCTTTCTTTCTTTCCTTCTTTATTTCTTTCTTTCCTTCTTTATTTCTTCCTTCCTTCCTTCCTTCCTTTCCTTCCTTCCGTCTGTCTTTCTTTCTCTCTCTCTCTCTCACCCTCCTTTCCTTCCTCCTTCCCTCCCTCCCCCAATTCTCCTTCTTTCCTTCCTCCTTCCCTCCTTCCTCCCTCCCTAATTCTCCCTCCCTCCCTCTTTCTTTCCTTCCTTCCTTCCTTCCTTCCTTCCGTCTTTCTTTCTTCCTCTCTCTCTCACCCTTCTTTCCTTCCTCCTTCCCTCCCTCCCCCAATTCTCCTTCTTTCCTTCCTCCTCCTTCCCACCCTCCCTCCCTAATTCTCCCTCCCTCCCTCCTTCTTTCCTTCCTTCCTTCTGTCTGTCTGTCTGTCTGTCTGTCTTTCTCTCTCTCTCACCCTTCTTTCCTTCCTCCTTTCCTCCCTCCCTCAATTCTCCTTCTTTCCTTCCTCCTCCTTCCCTCCCTCCCTCCTTGATTCTCCCTCCTTCCTTCCTTCCTTCCTTCCTTCCTTCCTTCCTTCCTTCCTTCCTTCCTTCCTTCCTTCCTTTTCACTGAGGTAACAGCACACACAACAGTCAGCAGTCAGCTGAAGTAGCTGCAGTACTGCACCCTAACCACTGCGCCACCCCGGCCGACCCTTGACAGAGTGAAGGTCATCTACAAGGTCGTATTTTGGGAACCGAATCCAAAGCATTGCACATCTGTAGGAAATATCTTTCTCAAATGGTTGTGCACAAAGTCAAAATACTATACCGGTTACAATCTGGATTGATGTCCACCATGACTGCAAAACGCCACTAGGAGCCCAGATGTCAAAATACCATCAAAACAGCCTTTTTCTTGACCGGTTATATTATGTTGTCTTCTGATTGCTGTTCATTTGATAGAAAATGACTTGGACATTTTTAGAAAGAAATCATCCTGTTAAATATTGCTTCTGCTGGTTAACTATCAACAAGGGGACAAATACAGCCAGCATGGAAACTGTCAATCACCTGCCCCCCTCCATACTTCCTGACCACCCTGAGGCATTCTAAGAAATTTGACAACCAAGAGAAAACCTCATTTATAATTGAAAAGGGTTTTAATATACTCGTTATATATTTTATGATTCTAACACTTATTCCAAGAAGATTAATATAAAACTTTGCTTGATGTATCATGATATTTTATGATCGTCAAGTTGATTAGATTAACGTCCTCTTCTCTTCTCTTCTCTTCTCTTCTCTTCTCTTCTCTTCTCTTCTCTTCTCTTCTCTTCTCTTCTCTTCTCTTCTCTTCTCTCCTCTCCTCTCCTCTTCCCTTCCCTTCCCTTCCCTTCCCTTCTCTTCTCTTCTCTCCTCTCCTCTCCTCTCCTCTCCCCTTCCCCTTCCCCTTCCCTTCTCCTTCTCCTTCTCCTTCCCTCATCCTTCCATTCCCTTCTTTTACTTTCTTTTCTTTTCTTGTCTTTTTCTTTCTTTGCTTTTTCTTTCTTTCTTTCTTTCTTTCTTTTCTTTTCTTTTCTTTTTTTTTCTTTCAGAAGAAGGCCCTTCTTCTGGGTCCTGCCAGATGTACCTCCTTAGGGGACAGTATTCCCCCCCCATCTTCCCCTCTGGTGGGTCAGGTAGGAAAAGACGGACCCTCAGATAACCTGGTTGCAAGCCAAGAAGTGTTGTGGCCCGTTAGCAGCCTGTGCAGCTAGTAGCTGATTCCGACAGCGAGGAGGCTGGTGTGGTGCTGTGCCAGCAGCCTGTGCAGCTGGCACTCGAGTCAGACAGTGAGGAGGCTGGAGAAGATGTGGTGCCAGAAGCGGGGATTCAGCCAGGGCCTTCAGAACCTCCAGAAGCTCCCATAAGTGAAGAGGACGAAGAGGAGGAACCTCTTCTCGATGCACGGGCGCGCAGAGCTGCCAAAAGGCAGGAGTGGCTCCTCAGGAGGAGGTCTCCTCGAGAGTAAGGCTTGGGGCTAATTGGCCACTCTCTTAGCCTATTTAAGGAGGAATGCCGACTGAAGCAATTTGCAGGGAACAACTTCGTTCACTCTCCTTCACGTCTGGATCTTAGTTCTTTTATCAGTTTCCTGCAAATTGCTTCTGGGCTTTCTGCCAACCATAGTAAGATTCCGATTATTTATTCTTTGGATTCTTGTAGGCTGTTAAGAAAGTTAATTAACAGCCTTTATTTGAAAAAGACTGATTTAATTTAGTAAACTAAAGTTTGTACAGACTTTGTGGGTACTGCGTTCTTTGGGGTCCATAGCTGGGGCAGAACAGGAAGAGCTTTAAAGGTGAAAACCAGCACCT
Organism: Pantherophis guttatus; assembly: GCF_029531705.1. Next base: position 634,385 of record NW_026844020.1, read on the forward strand.
TGAATTGCACCCAGAAGCAAACTGGCAACCAATGCAACTCCTGCAGAAGAGGTAACACATGTGCACACCAAGGCTTGCACGAAACCATAGAGGCCGCTGCATTTTGAACCAACGGGAGCTTCTGGATGCTTTTCAAGGGCAGTGCCATGTAGAGCACATTGCAATAGTTAAGATGGGTGGTAATCAGGACATGAGTGAGTAGGGATCGTTGGTTCAGGAAAGGGAAAAACTGTCCCCCATCCCACAGTTGATTCCCCTGGGCATGAGGAGGAGGAGGAGGAGTTGTGAGTCCAAGAGAACCCCCGGATTATGCACGGAGTCTGCTGGGAGCAGTGCCACCCCATCGAAGACCAAAGGTGGCAATTCTTCATGGAGCCAAAGAACCCCAAACCCAGAACCATCTGGTCTTGTCAGGGTTTGGTTTCAACCTGTTGCTCCCCATCCAGCCCCTAAGAGTCTCCAGGCATTGTGAAAGGGAAGTCAAGTCATCGCTTAATTCACCATGGGCCGAGACATACAGTTGAGCATCATCAGCATATTGATGAGATCTCAGTCCCCGCCTCTGCTACCACATCTTCTCCAGCCTCCTCATTGTCTGACTCGAGTGCCAGCTGCACAGGCTCCTGGTGCAACACCACACCAGCCTCCTCGCTGTCCGAATCAGCCACCAGCCGCACAGGCCGTGTACGGGCCACAACTGTTATTCTGTCCTGCCTTCAAAATACCTTCCTGAAAATATAGGCAAAAAATGGGAGAGAGATAATTTTCAGTACAGGTTCCCCAATTGTGAAATTCCTTCCCAGTTCAGTTTGGTTTTGTGCTAAACTTTCAATCCTAATTTAAGACGCATTTCTTCATTCTGGCATTTCTTTAAATCAGTTCGGGTGAACCTTTTGTCCTATTTCCTTTTTAATGTCCCGTACGATCATATTTTTCGCTGTGTTATGGTTTTAAATAAGAATTTCCACACCAATGATTGATAGTGACAGCCAGCCACTATTGCCGTGATATATGGCATTGTCTGCATTCGTAATATATTGCCACGGCAATGGCTTAGACTGAAAATTGCTACTGTGAAAATCCTCAAATATTAAGCTTTTCGAGAGGTCCTGAGAGATTATTGTTGAAAACAATTACCTCAGCTATTATTAAATGCCGCATTTGAGGAAATATGGCAGTCATGCAATTAGCTGAAATGGAGGTACCATTTGATGTTAGTCGTAGCGGTTGTGAAACTTTCCGATAAATAATGTCTAATACTGTCTCATAATTGAACACAGGATGTTTTCGAACATAGGTAGGGAGTTTTCTCCATTAAGCGTTTAGGCAAACCTTCTGTAGGGTTTTTATTGTTGTTGTTGTTTTGGTAGATGAACTTTCTGAAGGACATTTGGGGGTGGGGAGCGAGGAATTAGTGCTTCATTGATGATAGACTTCATAAAGAGTTTTATGGTTAATACCTATTAAAAAGAATTCTATCTATCTACCTATCTATCTATCTACCTACCTACCTACCTACCTACCTACCTACCTACCTATCATCTACCTACCTACCTACCTACCTACCTATCATCTATCATCTATCTTTCTTTCTATCTCTATCTATCTATCTCTCATCTTTTTCTCTCTCTCTCTCTCTTATTTTATTTGTTTAAATTTGTAATTTTTGTTTGATAAACGAACTAACTAAATAACTAACTAAGCTTCATTCCAAAATTTCTGATAAAAATTAAGTGTTTGCTATGTGATTCACTTGCGAATAACCAGAGGTTATTCAACAGGGGTTTAAATCAGTAGAGATTTGTTACATTTTGTTATCTCTCTCTCTATCATCAATCATCTCTCTATCTATTTCTCATCTCTCTCTCTCCTATCTATCTATCTATCTATCTATCTATCTATCTACCTATCATCTCTCTAACTTTTTCTTATTTTGTTTGTTCAAATTTGTAATTTTTGTTTGATAAACTAATTAACTAAATAACTAACTCAGCTTCATTCCAAAATTTCTGATAAAAATTAAGTGTTTGCTATGTGATTCATTTGCGAATTACCAGAGGTTATTCAACAGGGGTTTAAATCAATAGGGGTTTGTTACATTTTGTTATCATTGTAATTTACCACAAATTTCTCCCTACTTTGTTATTTTTCTTTTTAACAAGAGTCCAGTGTACACTTTGGGTTAAAATAGTATGAACTAGCAATACAAAACATAGGTCTGATTAGAGCTGATTCTCACTCCGTGCAGGATTCAGTGCCGTTCGACAATTTTAAAAAGGGCTGCCATATTGATATGCTCCAATGAATAAATTCATCTGGAAAATCAACCCAGTTCAATTTAGACAGCCGAATTATTTGAGGGAGATATCAGAATTAGATTTCGGCGTGGACCAGTTTGGACCGTGAGATAATATACGAAAGAGTTCAAATTTATTTGATCCGTTTGACGAAGCCAACTCATCCAATTCATTTGATTAATGAAATTGATCTGTTGCTTTGAGTCCATAGAAATGGATCCAAATTGATTCGGAGCCTGGAGTACTATCTGTCTGACACATTTACAAACACCAACAGACAGAGGATGCTGGAAGTGGAGTCTATTACATATTTAAATAAATTCTATAAAAACCGAGAAAAGAAGAGAAAAGCAAGAACTTCTCCTAAATTAGAGTTTTCTTGGTTGTCACAAGGAAGCTGTGGGAAGCCGCTCCCCCGTTCTTCCCAGAATAAAAAAAAAAAGGATATTCTACAACAGAGGTCTGCAACCTTAAATACTCAGAGATCCATTTGGCCCCATCTCCCACAGAAAAGAAAACACCGGGAGCCACAAAACCTGAGTGGGCGTGGCCCACTCGATGTCACTCACTTCCACCAGTCACATGACCCACCCAGCCACGCCTACCCATCTGGTCATTAGGGCAGAAAACCAGTTGTTAAAAAACACCACGAACCACAAAATCATTTTGACATCTCTCTCTCTCTCTCTCTCCCCTCCCTCCCTCCCTCTCTCCCCTCCTCTCCCCCTCTCTCTGTATCTCTCTGTCTCTGCCCTGGCTGCTTCTCTATCCCCCACTGTTGCCCTTACCTTCTCAGGCCAGGCGAGGAGTGACTGGGAGGAGAGGGTGAGGGGCGGGGCCAACCCGTGGTGGGATCACCTTGAGCCACAGCAGAGGGCCCAAAGAGCCGCATGCAGCTCTGGAGCCGCAGGTTGCTGACCCCTTTTCTACAGGATATTAAAAGAGGCAGGAATCAGGATAGAATATTTCGCCTAAAGGAAGAAAAATCTTAACAAAAGGCAGAAAGCAGCCCAGGTTTTCCTGCCATAAGAAAACAGCCTCAAGCAGAAGCTTAAAGAGGCTAATCTTTAGGAATGGATGTTCTGCATCCATTCAGAAAGCTGGGCCACACTATTCATACGCAAAGGACAGTCAGAATTCCCAAATGTACAGCACAATAGGCAAGGAGCCCAAACTGAGAAGATTAGCTCAAACAAAACACCTAGGATTTGCATTTCCCCTTTTGCCTATAGAGCCAGTCCTGACCCCTACATGACCCCATAGGAATCTGGCAACAGCCATTAAAACATTAAAGGACACATTCTTACACAGGAACAGGCATCTCAATCACAAAGACCCAAAGAATGTATAAAAACCCATCTACTCTCAACCTCATTTTGTCAGCCACTCCAGAAACATGCTGCTGTCCCTGAAGTTTCTGGCTACCAAATAAACAGAGACATCCTTTCTTACAGCCTGCTCAAGAGTAGTAACTGTGAGAGGGATCTTGGAGTCCTAGTGGACAACCATTCAGATATGAACCAGCCATGTGCAGCAGCTGCCAAAAAAGCCAACACAGTTCTGGGCTGCATAAACAGAGGGATAGAATCAAGATCACGTGAAGTGTTAATACCATTTTATAATGCCTTAGTAAGGCCACACTTGGAATACTGCATTCAGTTTTGGTCGCCACAATATAAAAAAGATATGGAGACCCTAGAAAGAGTGCAGAGAAGAGCAACAAAGATGATTAGGGGACTGGAGGCTAAAACATATGAAGAACGGTTGCAGGAACTGGGTATATCTAGTTTGATGAAGAGAAGGACTAGGGGAGACATGATAGCAGTCTTCCAATATCTCAGGGGTTGCCACAAATAAGAGGGAGTCAAGCTATTCTCCAAAGCACCTGAAGGCAGGACAAGAAGCAATGGGTGGAAACTAATCAAGGAGAGAAGAAACTTAGAACTAAGGAGAAATTTCCTACATTTAGAACAATTAATCAGTGGAACAACTTGCCTGCAGAAGTTGTGAATGCCCCAAATACTGGAAATTTTTAAGAAGATGTTGGATAACCATTTGTCTGAAGTGGTGTAAGGTTTCCTGCCTGGGCAGGGGGTTGGACTAGAAGACCTCCAAGGTCCCTTCCGACTCTGTTATTCTATTCTATTCTATTCTATTCTATTCTATTCTATTCTATTCTATTCTATTCTATTCTATTCTATTTCCAGCGTCTTTCTCCCAGCTTGGAACCAGACCGGATTTTCTCTTCCCACAAAGCCTAGCCAATTAAATATTCTTACATTAACTATCTTAAATCATTTATAGGAATTCCACGTGTAAAACTGATGCTTCACAGATCTCCATCAGTTCTCAGGGACTCAAAAACAGCTTCTCCCACCAGGGGACAAGGAAAAGGTAGTTAAGGAGAGCCATATCCTTCTTCTCTCTTAAGGGGAGGATTAACCCAAAGAACTTTACCGAAGAAGATAGTAGCTACTCTACCTTTGGAGGAGCTGCCCTAGGTTTGTCGCTTTGATATCAGGCTCATCGCTGTATCTCTTAATTGTATTTCTAACCTTTCTCTGAACCTATTTAAATTCTCAGACTTAATCCTACATACTCAAGAAAAGGGGAGAAAGAGATAAATTCGCAGTTCTCGCTGGCCTAGTATTTGAAGGAAAGCATTGATATTCAAGAAAGATTATTTTGGAGAAGACAGTTCTTAACCGCCTCCCAAACTCCTGGATACCTACCACCCAAAAGTCCTTCCTTTTATCAGTCAATACCAGCCTATCTTCTTTTGACACTTTAATCTCCAGAATTAATGAATGAAAACATGGAAAGACTCAACATACATCACTTCAAAGAAATCGTTTCTGAATTCCACTGGACAAAAAAAAAAAAAATAGTTCTAGCTAATTCCTTCTTACTTCAATCAGAATATCTGTCATTTGGGGGCTATTATGAACCGAATCGTTTCCCAGTGCTCTGCTAGCTCCAGCTTCACTGGTTCGGTCAGGTGTGTGGTGTAAGTTCCCCCCACTAGAGATCCATCAACTTGTTTAAATCGGATTGGGTGGTTGAACTTTTTGACTCGGATCCCCAATTTTAGGACTGGGTAGGGTAGGTGAGTAGGTTAATCAGGTACCTCGTGCAGCCTGAATCTATTAGGGCTTGGAAAGTCCCTTGGGTCCCTGTTTTGGGGGCTGTTAGGTGTATAGGGGAGAGAAAAGGGTGGATGGGTCCACTCACCATTGGGTCGTCTTCACCCTCGTCCTCGCTGGCATACGATTCGGGGGATTGATTTCCATCATCTGGGATCCCCCCTTGTTTCGGTTAGGTGGGCGAAGACCTCTGGACCCTGGGGGATTTTCCGTGGCACGTTGGTGGCGCGCTTGGGCCCTCATTCCGGTCGTGCCTTGGGCAGTGGGTCTGATCTCGGCCTCGGGGTTCCACACGCTGCTGCCAGGTGACCAATCCCCCCATACCTGTAGCACCTCAGCGGGCTCCGTGGGACCGTTAATTCTCCTCACTGTCAGGAAATTTCTCCTTAACTCCAGGTTGCTTCTCTCCTAGATTAGTTTCCATCCATTGTTCCTTGTCTTAAAATAATGTTTTCTTATTCCTTGTCTTGTCTTACTTGAGGAGCGTCATTTCCCCCAACTCTGTTTTTCTAAATGCAGCCCAGGATCTCTAGAAATGACATCTCTAAATGAGATATATAATTGATAAATTATCTTAGTAAGACGTGTCATATAGCCCTAATATTTTGTCCGTTCAAGCATTGATCCCTGGTGACTATCTTTTTATTATTCTCTTTTATTCATTAAAAATGAAACTCAGTCAACTGGACATTTAAAAATGTGTCACAAATACCATTGACTGGTGCTAATGGTTGATACGGGTTGCTGCCAGCATCCTAGTATCAACCAAGTACCTTCTTAAGATGTACGATGTTCCAAATAGCGCAGCTTTTTGCAGTTCCGCTGGTGGTATTGCAGGAAGCTGCCATTTCTTGATGTGTTTTGTGAAATTCTTGGACATGGTACCAAGTGCCCTGATGACAATGGGTATCACTGTGACATGTTTCATCCATAGCCGTGTAGTTTCGATGGCCAGGTCCCAATATTTCATGATTTTTTCCAGTTCTTTTTCTTCGGCTCTGACATCTCCTGGTACCGCGATGTCAATAAATTGTACATTTCGGTTTTTGACAACCGTGATATCTGTCGTGTTGTGTTCCAAGTGACAATCTGTCTGTATTTGAAAGTCCCACAAGATCTTCACCTTCTCATTTTCTATAACTTTTTCCACTTTATGTTCCCATGACTTTTTGGATTACAGGAAAATTGTATTTTTTACATAATGACCAGTGGATTAATTTAGCAACTCGGTCGTGTCTAGTTTTGTAATCAATTTGTGCAACTTTGCTGCATTCACATATTAAATGTGAAACAGTTTCGACTTCGTTGTTGCAAAGTCGGCAGTTTGGAATGTCGGTGGATTTTTGTATCTTTGCTTTCATGGCATTAGTTTGTAGTGCTTGTTCTTGAGTTGACACCAAGCATTGACACCTGGTGACTATATTATTATTATTATTATTATTATTATTATTATTATTATTATTATTATCATCATCTTTATTTATTATACATTTTCCTTTATTATACATCATGTTTCCATTTCTGCAACGACAGTACACTGTCTGTATCAAGTCTCTTTTAAGTATACGTAATATTATACACCCCAGTAGTAAAATCCAATTTTTTTTACCACCGGTTCTGTGGGCGTGGCTTGGTGGGTATAGTGTGGCTTGATGGGCATGGCTTGGTGGGCATGGCAGGGGAAGGATACTGCAAAATCTCCATTCCCACCCAACTCTGGGGCCAGCCAGAGGTGGTATTTGCCAGTTCTTTGAACTGCTCAAAATTTCCGCTACCGATTCTCCAGAACCTGCCAGAACCTGCTGGATTTCACCCCTCATACATCCTGATTATAACCATTGTTCTCATAATTATACAATGTAGTCTCTTTTAAATATACATAATTTTGTACCTCCTAGTTATAACCGTTATTCTCAAAATTATACCACAGCACTCTATACACTTGTCACTCTATATGCTTTAATCTATAGTCAGTACACTGGCTTCCAGTGGCCTTCCGAGCGCGCTTCAAGGTGTTGGTTCTTACCTTTAAAGTGCTCCATGGCTTAGGACCTAAGTACTTACGAGACCACCTGCTGCGACCGATAACCTCCCACCAACCAATACATTCTCACAGAGTAGGCCTACTCATAGTACCATCATTAAAACAATGTCGTCTAGTAGATCCAAGGGAGAGAGCCTTCTCTGTGGGGGCATCTACTCTTTGGAACAAAATACCCCCTGGAATACGAATAATCCCAGATCTTCGCACTTTCTGATGTGCCCTGAAGACCTTTCTGTTTCAACAAGCAGGGCTAGCATAAACATCTAAATTCTATGCCAAGGTCTTAGCAGATACACCAAGTTGACTCAATGTTGCAACGCTCTCTACATGGGGCTCCCCCTGGGGTGCACCCGAAGGCTCCAGCTGGTCCAGAACGTGGCCGCGCGGGGGATTATGGGGGCGACGAGGCGCTCCCATGTGACACCTCTCCTGCGCGAGCTGCACTTGCTCCCGTGGTCTTCTGGGTGCGCTTCAAGGTGTTGGTGACCACCTTTAAAGCGCTCCATGGCTTAGGGCCGGGGTACTTACGAGACCGCCTTCTGCCACCAATAGCCTCCCACCGGCCAGTACGCTCGCACAGAGTGGGCCTCCTCAGGGTGCCGTCCACCAGACAATGTCGGCTGGCGACTCCCAGGGGGAGAGCCTTCTCTGTGATGGCGCCCACCCTCTGGAACAACCTTCCCCCAGAGTTACGTACAATAACAGACCTCCGGATTTTTCGTCGGGCCCTGAAAACCTATTTATTTCAACTAGCTGGGCTGGCTTGAGTTAAATTTTAAATTGATTTTAAATTGGGTTGTTTTAATTTACGGCCAAAATATTTAATTATTTTAATATTGTTTTTTAAATTTTGTATGCTCTGTTTTTACTTTGGCTGTGCACCGCCCTGAGTCCTATTTGGAGAAGGGCGGTATAGAAATGGAAACAAATAAATGTTGTGGCCCCGCCCTCTGAGCCTATCTCATCGGAGGAAGAAGGCTCCGAACATGAGGGAGAGGAGTCAGCCAGGCCTCCCTCTCCAGGCCCCTCCCCTCTGGCACTGCCTCGGGTGCCAGCCGAGGAAGGGGAGATTGGCCAGGAGCAAGGTATCTCTGATGAGGGCGAGGAAGGATCCATGCCAACGAAGGCGTGATAAACGGCTGCAGCAGTTAAGGAGGCTTGCTAGGGATTATAGCTGAGTCACTGGACCACACCCCAGAGACTATATAAGAGAGGGTGGTGGCTGGTAAAAATCTGTGACGAACAGAAACTAACTCTGGCTAGTCACTTGAACAACGTCTGAAGCTGCCGAAGGGATATTGTTTTGCTGGACTATTTGCACTGCGTATGTAATTTTATGTTATCGGTTGCAGTAAAAGCTCTTGGCAGACGGTGCTTATATTGTTGCCAAGTTTGAGATAACGACCTGTGTGCATGCCAAGTACTTTCTTAACCCTCGGCTGGCTGTGTTTGTGTGTGTGTGTAGATGGGGACAGATCACTCAATTTATTATTTACTGTTTATAATATATATATATATATATATATATATATATATATATATAATATATATATATATATATATATATATTATTGTATATGAAATCTTAATCTGTTCACCGCCCTGAGTCCTTCGGGAGAAGGGCGGTATAGAAATTTAATAAATAAATAAATAAATAAATAAATAAATAAATAAATACAGTCCAATTGTAATATTACTTATAGTATACAGTATTTTTCGGAGTATAAGACACACTTTCCCTCCCCCCTAAAAGAGGGTGGAAATGTTGGTGCGTCTTATACACCAAATACAGTCATTTTTGGTGTCCTGAAGCCCTGCCCTGCTCATCCCATTTTTGCAAAAAATGGGCCCATTTTTTGCAAAACCACGGTGCGCAGAGGGTTTGGGAGGCCTGCAGAGCGCTCCTGTGGGCTGGGGAAGGCAAACATGGTTACATCATCACTGCTATTTCGGTTTGTCACCCTGGAAGAAAATCAAGGACAGGCAATGAGTGAGAACAAAAACCACTAAAGGTGGAATAACTGAGGTGGCAACTCAGAAAGTAAATTCCATGTTAGCCATTCTAACATGGAATTTAGGGCTGTTTGACTCAGTAGCATGGAAAGGTCCCTCGGGACGCAACTTCAAGAAGGGTATTTTCGACGCTCCAACTTCATTGAAGCAAAACAAACGCTCCAAAGCTGCGCTGTGCTATTAGCGGTGCAGGAAAAAAATCTGTCACTGCAGATATTTTTGTAATTAAATTTGCCATTTGGAACCTGCCAAATAAACTGACAAATCTGAAGCAAATGTCCCCGCTGAATTGTGATTTTTTTTTTGATGTAATCTGGATCGCAACGAAGAGAACACACGTTACCGTGTGCACTTGAGGGAAATATGAGAACTTTAGTAGTGCAAAAGGGAATGGAGGAAATTGATTGATTCAGCTAATAAGTAGAGGAGCCCTTTTTTCAAGATAATTTATAGATATAGATATACAGATATACAGATAGATAGATACTGTGTTTCCCCAAAAATAAGACCCTGTCTTATATTTTTTTTGAATCCTGAAATAAGTGCTTGGCCTTATTTTCAGGGATGTCTTATTACTTTGGGGCGCATGGAGCGTGATGGGGCTCCTCTTACCATCTTACCTGATTTCCATCTCTGTCTCTCTAACCCTAAGCAGAAGAAACAGCAGGGAACATTTAAATATTTTTGGGTGGGCTTATTTTGGGGGCGGGGGTGTATTTTCAGGGGCGGTGTATTTTTAGCGCATGCGCTCAAAAGTCCGATTGGGCTTATTATCAGGGGATGTCCTATTTTAGGGAAAACAGGGTAGGTAGGTAGGTAGGTAGGTAGGTAGGTAGATAGATAGATAGATAGATAGATAGATAGATAGATAGATAGATAGATAGAGGTAAAGGTTCCCCTCTCACATATGTGCTAGTTGTTCCCGACTCTATGGGGTGGTGCTCATCTCCGTTTCAAAGCCGAAGAGCCAGCACTGTCCGAAGACATATCCCTGGTAATGTGGCTGGCATGACTCAATGCCAAAGGCGCACGAAACGCTCTTACCTTCCCACCAAAGGTGGTCCCTATTTTTCTACTTGCATTTTTATGTGCTTTCGAATTGCTAGGTTGGCAGAAGCTGGGACAAGGAACGGGAGCTCACCCCATAACGCAGCACTAGGGATTCGAACCGCTGAACTGCTGACCTTTCCATCGACAAGCTCATTGTCTTAGCCACTGAGCCACCACGTCCCTCAGATAGATAGATAGATAGATAGATAGATAGATAGATAGATAGATAGATAGATAGAATGATTGTGTTGGGAAAACCAATTGCAGTTTTCAGACCTTCTTCTGAATTATTTATTATTGATTTGGAAAGCTGATCTTCTTTTGAATTATTTATTACTGATTTGGAAAGCAATAGGAAGACAAAATTAATAGGTATTGCTTGCTTTTATAATCCCTCAAAAAATAAATGATCACAAAAGAAATGTTAGAAAGGATGTTCTTTTTCCGTCCAAAGTAATATATTTTAAATAATTTGACTTTTTATCTAATTATTTTAATAATATTTAATAATATTTATTAATTTAATATAAAATATTTTAAATTTCTTCCTATGATACTCAGTGGAAAGCCAATTATAAAAGGAAGCTTTTGCTTCTGCCAGTACAATATGTGTATCTCTACAGGAACATTTCGTACCACTTTATCAAATTCTCGCTTTTTTTTAAAAAAAAAAATGAAATTAATTGTGTGTTTGCTTGACGGATCATGTGACTTTTTTGTTAATTGTATACATGTGTTGCAGTGTGGAACGATGGGTGGTCGAAGGCAGGCTGTGCTCCTTATTAAATCATTGCACATACAATTTTCATCCATAGTTCAAAAAGTACATTTCTTTGTTCTACAGTCAAAAAACTTTCATCTTGCAGGAAGAGAAATTAAAAAAAAAAACCTTTTAGTCATCACATTTGTATTCCGAGAACAAAACTTACCTGGATCTTTAAAAAAATGCAGAGAACAGACTTCTGAATTCAGAGTTGGAAGGGACCTTGGAGGTCTTCTAGTCCAACCTCCTTTCCATGCAGGAAACCCTATACCAGGGATGGCTAACCTTTTTGCCATCGCATGCCAAGAGCCTTGATAGTACAGTGGTCTACGCACCCTGTTATTAACACAGCTGCCTGCAATTTACTGCTGGTTCGAATCTCTCCAAGGCTCAAGGTCGACTCAGCCTTCCATCCTTTCTAAGGTAGGTGAAATGAGGACCCAGTTTGTGGGGGCAATAAGCTGACTTTGTATAAAATATACAAAAGGATGAAGGCTATTGCTTAACGCCTTGTAAGCCGCCCTGAGTCTCCAGAGAAGGGCGGCATATAAATCAAATTAAAAAAAAAAAAAAAGGCAGAGGAAGTGCAGGGGGGGTCACGCGCACATGCCCACACCTATAATTCTATGTACCCCGCGCATGTGCGTGTGAAACCCCCTCCCCCGCGCTGCCGGTAGGCCCGTTTTTTGCTTTCCACAGGCTCCAGAGCCACTCTAGGAGCCTGGGGAGGGTGAAAAACAGCCTTCCCCACCCCCTCAGAGGCCTTTCAGAGGCCGGAAATGGCCCATTTGCCGACTGTTTTCTGACTTCCGGTCCCATCATTTTCGTCCTCCCCAGGCTCCTAGAAAGGCTCTGGAGCCCGGGGAGAGTGAAAAATGGGCCTTCCCCCCACCCCACAGGCCCTCCAGAGGTAGGAGGTAGGAAACCGCTGGAGTTGAGCTTGCATGCCCACCAATATGTGCCATAGGTTCACCATCACGGCCCTATACCATTCCAGTCTCTTCTTAAAAGCCTCCAGTTGATGGAGCACCCAGAATTTATGAAGGAAAGCTGTTCTGTCGGTTAATTGTTCTCACGGTCAGAAAATTTCTCCTTATTTCTAGGTTCAGTTCTATACCATTTCAGACAAACGGTTGTCCAATTTCTACTTTAAAACCTCCAATGTTGGAGCATCCACAACTTCTGAAGGCAAGTCATTCCACTGTTTAATTGGAAACTAATTTCTCTTATTTCAGGAAATTTCTCCTTCGTTCTAGGTTGCTTCTTTACTTGATCAGTTTCTATCTGTTGTTTCTTGTCTTGCCTTCTGGTGCTTTGGAGAAAAGGTTGACCCCCCTCATCTTTGCGACAGCCCCTCAAATATTGGAATGCTGCTTCTTTTCACTAGACTAAAGGTAAAGGTAAAGGTTCCCCCTTCCACGTATGTGTTAGTCATTCCCAACTGGCTAAAACATATGAAGAACGGTTGCAGGAACTGGTTATGTCTAGTTTGATGAAAAGAAGGACTAGGGGAGACAATTTATTTTATTTTATTTTTATTTATTTTTATATGCCGCCCTTCTCCGGAGACTCAGGGCGGCTTACAATGTGTTAAGCAATAGCCTTCATACTTTTGTATATTTTATACAAAGTCAGCTTATTGCCCCCACAAACCGGGTCCTCATTTTACCCACCTTAGAAAGGATGGAAGGCTGAGTCGACCTTGAGCCTGGTGAGAATTGAACTCGCAGTAATTGCAGGCAACTGGATGTTAAATGCTGCCTTAGGAGGAATTAGCCTCCTACGCCACTCAGGCTCCTTGATGAT
>NW_026844020.1:652500-732500 GCF_029531705.1 Pantherophis guttatus
AGAACAAAGAAATGGGGAGGAAGAGAAGAAAGGGCAGGCTCAAACTCAGAACGAACAGCATATCTCATAGCGGAATATGCCGACTTTTCCGAACATTTCTTGTCCTACATAAATATCAGCAGCAAGGTCGGCCAAGTGACATTTCAGATCAAACAGCGTCATTCCAGAATGCCCTGCAATAAATCATGCATCAGGAATTCCGCGCAATCACATAAATCATGGCATCAGAAGCAAAGTGGTTGAAATTCTGACACTTTGGGCTTCTGGGTAGTGGGTTTTGCATTTGAAGCAGAAATAAATGATAAAAATAAATGCAGGGTGATTTTCCTACACAAAGACAAAGACAAAGACAAACACACACACACACATACACCCCAACACATATATGGACAAACGCCCATATTTTCTGCCAGGATGGCAGATCACAAAGGAAAGCTTACGGGAATGAAATTCATTCTCTATCCAAAATGGCATTAATGAGACAATTAGATGCATCCCTTCGAAAGCCAATTAATGTCTACATTTAGGCAAATATTAAAAACTTAATGGGAAGTTCATTAAGCGCTAATGTCCTACCATAACAGGAATGCCGTGGTGTGGTTCTATCATCTCTTCAGCCTGGGTAGAAGACTTGCTTGCATACACTTTTATAAACTATAGCCGTCTACCATCCAATGGTGGGATTCAGCCGGTTCGGGATGCTTCGAGCAAACCGGTAGTTAAATTGCTGTCTGGCTCCACCCCTTTCCACCCTGCCCCTTCCAGGAGTCCCCACCTGCCTCATTTTGACTCCCAGGGAGGCCTCCTAGGCACAGAATGTTCCAATTAATTGTTCCAATTAATTGTCTTAGTTAAGGACGTATTGAAGGGTATTTTTAGGAGGGAAATGCCCCTCTAAGGGGATTAAGAGATGCCGAGTGGAAACAGAGTTAGCAATGTTGCTTTCCTGCAAAAGACCAAGTGCCTTTGTTTCTCTTTTAAGCCTTATGGGAGGAGGAAATCATCTCCTGGCCTTACTCCTGAGTCGTCCCTTTAGTTTTAACTGTTCTTGCCTTCTGGCAGCTCTGCGCATGTGCATACTAGGAACAGGCTCCTCCTGTTCCTCTGCCTCTCTGATGTCTGACTCTGGAAGCTCTGGAGTTTGTGCATCACTCCCAGATTGCCCTGGCCCCATCTCTGCCTCCGACGCAGAGCCCTCATCCGGGCCTTCCCCAGCCTCCAGGACTGGCCCATGTTCCTCCCCAGCCTCCTCACTGTCCGACTCCACTGCCAGCTCCGCAGACTGCTGGTGGACCACAACACGTAAGTGCCATGAGATACATAATAAACTTTGGAAATCAAAAGAAGAAGAAGGGGAAAAAAAGGAAGGACTGGAATTGGAATTTAGGGGGAACATCTGCAGTGCGCCACGAGGATTGCATCGGGCTTGTAATTCAGCCCAGAAATAACTGGTCTGTTAATCCCAGTTGTGAGTGGAGGCTATTAGAAAATGAAATTGCTGAAGCTGCTGTCTCTTAAAGCTGGGGAACTGTTGCACGGATAACAACAGATCATTGTTTCTTTCAATCTTATCCTCGGGCTTAATAGAGTTCCTTAATAAGACAAGTAATTACTACAGACCAAGCAAAAGAAATTGTCTTCACTATTAGGAAGTTTCTCCTTAATTCCAGGTTAACCATTTGCCTCAAGAAGTTGTGGATGCTCCATCACTGAAGGTTTTTAAGAAGACACTGGACAGCCACTTCTAGCCAATTCTAGGTTGTGTCTCTCCTTGACTAATTCCCATCCCTTTACAGATGTGCTTCTGGACATGATAGAGTTACAGGGATTTCTTTTTTGTAGAATAATTTGGATGGCTGAATCCAGTGGTGCAGGGGTGGGTTCTAATTTTTTTTACTACCAGTTCTGTGGGCGTGGCTTATTTTGTGGGCGTGGTTTGATGGTCATGTGACAATTCTTTAGGATTGAGCAGAGGTACTGGTCTACCAGGCTTTTAACTGCTTGCAGAGCTCTACCATTTGTTCTTGGAGTGTTCCAGTCTACCCATTTGTTTTGGAGGCGGGCACCGGTCTACCCATTTGTTTTGGGAGGCACCGGTCTACCCATTTTGTTTTGGAGGCACCGGTCTACCCATTTGTTTTGGGAGGCACCGGTCTACCCATTTGTTTTTGGAGGCACCGGTCTACCCATTTGTTTTGGGAGGCACCGGTCTACCCATTTGTTTTGGGAGGCACCGGGTCTACCCATTTGTTTTGGGAGGCACCGGTCTACCCATTTGTTTTTCAAGCGCACTGGTCTACCACCACACTGCGTTTTAACACTGATCAGCTGTAGGACGGCCCTTTGAAGTGCCGCGGCAAGAGTTTAAACAGTTTTGTTCCTTCTAGCTGATCAGCTGAGACTCGGGAGGCAGCGAATAGATTGGGGGCGGGGCCAAATAAAAGGTAAGAATAACACAGGGGGGAGGCAGGAGGGCCCAGCTCCCAAACAAAGAGAACCGGTTCAGTGACATCATATCGTCACCGCTACCGGCTCGGCTGAACCGGGGACGAACCGGGAGGAACCCACCACTGCAATGGTGGTTGCACCCGGTTTAGACGGTTCTATAGAACCGGTAATAAAACCGGTGGGAGGCTCCTCCTACTGACCCTGACATCATCAGGAAGCTTCTGCACATGCGCAAAAGTGTGCGCGGCCCCGTTGTGAACCGGTAGTAAATGTAAGTAGAACCCACTCCTGGCTGAATCGCCTTAGAATTGTTTTATGTGGGCGAAGGAGGAAAACTACACTAGGGGTGAATATCGGAGTAGCTTCAAAAATGGTTTCTTCACTTAAAATGAGTGTCGGTGTGTTCCTATGGTGCTTTTCCAAAAGAGAACTGCCACAAAGAAGAAGGGGATCAACTTATTTTCTAAAGCACCAGAAGGCAAGACAAGAAACAATGAATGGAAACTTATCAAGGAGAGAGGCAACCTGGAATTAAGGAGAAACTTCCTAACAGTGAGGACAATTAACCAGTGGAACAACTTGCCACCAGAAATTGCAGGTGCTTCTATCCCTGGAGTTTTTTAAGAAGACACTGGACAGCCACTTCTCTCAAATGGTATAGGGTTTCCCGATTGGGCGGGGGGGGGGGTTGGACTAGAAGACCTCCAAGGTCCCTTCCAGCTCTCTTCTCATTCTATTAAATGGAGAACATCTTTGTTTCCAAACACTAAGTGAGGTTTCTTTGGAGGAGCTCAGATGGAAGACTTCAAGGGCATTTCATGGCTTTATTGGGGTGGGGGAGAGAGAGAGGGTGAAATCCAGCAGGTTCTGACAGGTTCTGGAGAACTGGTAGTGGAAATATTAAGCAGTTCGGAGAACCGGCAAATACCACCTCTGACTGGCCCCAGAAGTGGGGAGGGAATGGGGATTTTGCAGTATCCTTCCCCTGGAGTGGAGATTTTACAGTATCCTACCCCTGCCACACCCACCAAGCCACACCACACCCACCAAGCCATGCCCACAAAACCAGTAGTAAACAAAAATTAGATTTCACCACTGGGGGGTGGAATCAGAAGGCACTAAATAATCATTTCCATATTGTAGCTCCCAAACCTACAAATCTACGCTTGTGTCAATAAAGTCACCAGGAATGGGTCAAGAGTCAAACTCAAATAAAGGGGAACCTTTACAGAACAATATGGTAATATGGTTCTCAAGAAGTGGGATTATAAGGGAGTAGAAGTTTAATTGATTGATTGATTGATTGATTGATTGATTGATTGATTGATTCGATTTATATGCCGCCTTTCTCCGGAGACTCAGGGCGGCTTACAATGCGTTAAGCAATAGCCTTCATACTTTTGTATATACCTGCTTAGTAGGGCTTTTGGCCCTCCCTAAGCGGTGTTCTTTTTTATACAAAGTCAGCTTATTGCCCCCACAAACCGGGTCCTCATTTTACCTACCTCGGAAGGATGGAAGGCTGAGTCAACTTTGAACCTGGTGAGAATTGAACTCGCAGTAATTGCAGGCAGCTGGTGTAACTTAACAGTGCTTTAGTCTGCTGAGCTACCAAGGCTCTTATTTTATTTTATTTTAATTTATATTCCACCTTTATTGTTTTTATAGATATAAAAAATATTCAAGGCGGGTAACACAACAATACTCCTGCTATTTTCCCCACAATAAGAACCCTGTGAGGTGAATTGGGCTGAGAAAGAGTGAACGGTTCATGGTCACCCAGCTGACTTTTTATGGCTAAGGTGCAGATGTTGGCTTCACATACTGTAGCAAACGGTTCACCCAGCACTGGAAATGTGAAACTGGAAACTTTTCACATCTGTGCATTCGTGCAGCATCACAAAACACAGCAACTCGCTCATGCGCACCATCCACACATACGTGCGATGTCAAACAGCACAGTAATTCACTCACTACTGGTTCGCCCAAACTGGTCTGAACCAGCTGAAATGCTAAGGTGGGACTAGAACTCACCATCTCCTGGTGATTGGCCCAAAGTCACCCAGCTGGCTTTCATGCCTAAAATGGGACTAGAACTCACTGTCTCCTGTTGATTGGCTCAAAGTCACCTAGCTGGCTTTCATGGCTAAGGCAGAACTAGAACTCACCATCTCCTGGTGATTGGCCCAAAGTCACCTAGCTTCCTTTCATGCCTAAGGCAGGACTAGAACTCACTGTCTCCTGGTGATTGGCCCAAAGTCACCCAGTTGCTTTTCATGCCTAAGGTGGGACTAGAACTCACTGTCTCCTGGTGATTGGCTCAAAGTCACCCACCTGGCTTTCATGCCTAAGGCAAGACTAAACTTTTCAAGAACCCCTGACACTTACCTCATTCAAACAATCCTTTAAATTCTGTCCCTTCCTCCGGGTTTTTGAGTTAGTTGTGTGAGCTGCCCAGAATTGCCCTATCAAGGAGATGGGCAGCATATAAATTTAATAAATAAATAACTGACTGGGCGGTGAACCCCTGATGATAATGCTACAGTATATGTCTGAGATGATTCCAGCTTACCTTCTTCTAGAAGTCTCTTATTTTCTTCTTTCGTTGCGGTTGCAAATTCGATTTTCAGTACTGTAAATCTCCTGGCGTTCCTGGGCAGCCTTAAAAACTTATACATTAAATTAAAACTAATTAAATTATCATGGGCGGGTGGGAATTATGGCGTGGGAGGGCAGTGTGGCCACTGAAGGGTAAACCAGGATTGGCTTCTCTTCCTCGGTGAGGAAAAATGTTACAGCCCGAAAAGAACCAATAAAATTCTCAAAGATTTTATTAGAGTGCCTTTGATTTTTACTTTTACACCTTGCAAGAAGGTGATAAATCAGTTTCTTCCAATAACCGCCGCTATTCAATCACACAACGTTTGAGTTTCACGGCCACGGAATACTAATTTTAACTATCAGTTTCAAACAGGCCCACCTCAGGTGATTACTTTCCCAATATTTATTCTCACTTTGACCCTTCCTCCACGGCACCACAGATAGGCATAATAAACATATCTGTATGAAAAGCTGAAATAAATGATGACACCAAAGGAGTTAGAGCTGCCTGTTCAAATTATTTAGCTTGGTATGTCAGCGTTCCAAGCAATGCACCCATAGAAAACAGAACTCCAAGGAAGGCAGATTCCTCAAAGAACAGTTTATTGGATACTTCGTATTGGCACAAGTGGTGAAAGCCGACTCTGAAATTTCCCGCGGCTTTCACCTGATTAAAAGTAAAAGTTTTCCCCTTTCCCCACCCCAACCCCCAAGTCACTGGTCACGCTGTCCAATCCAGGTGCTGGCTGGTTGCTTGGTTACTTCGCTCCTCCTCTGGCCAGCCACCTGTGAGAATGGCCTTGGTTCCCATAGGAAAACTTTATTGTTTTGGCTACAAAAACCCCCTCTAACGATTTCCCCCCCTCCCTCTTTTGTGTGGTAACCCTGAAGCCTCCAAGATGGCCTCTGCCAGGTTCACATCAGGGTGGATAAATATTATTTTCTCTTCTTCTCTCTCTCTCTTTCTCTCTCTCTTTCTTTTTCTCTCTCTCTTTCTCTTTTCTCTCTTTCTTTCACTTTCTTTCTCTTTTTCTCTCTCTCTCTCTTTTCTCTCTTTCTTCTCTTTCTTTCACTTTCTTTCTCTTTCTCTCTCCCTCCCTTTTTCTCTCTTTCTCCTCTTCTCTTTCTTTCTTTCTCTTTCTTTCCCTCTTTCTCTCTCTCTTTTCTCACTCTCCTCTTTTTCTTTTTCTTTCTCTTTTTCTCTCTCTCTTTCTCTTTTCTCTCTCTTCTCTTTCTTTCATTTTTTCTTTCTCTTTCTTTCTCTCTCTTTCACTTCTTCTCTTTCTCTTCTTCTCTTTCTTTCTTTCTCTCTTTCTCTCTTTTTTCTCTCTCTTTCTCTCTCATTTTTTCTTTCTCCTCTTTCTCCACTTTCTTTCTTTCTCTTTCTCTCTCTCTCTTTCTTTTTTCTCACTTTTTCTTCTCTCTCTCTCTCTATCACTATCTCTCCTTCTTCTCTCTCTCTCTCTCTGTTTTTTTCTCTTTCTCTTTAGCTGAATTTAGGTGTTGCCACCTGTTTATACTGCAGAGGGGTTGATGGGTAAGCGTAGGTTGCAGATGGCTGCAGAGGGGCCGATGTGCACACCTCCCAAATCCCAAATTGCACATGGTGCGGAGATGCGCGTCTTGTGTGCTGATTGATGGCTCCAACGTCCTGTGCTGTGATTGGCTGTTGGAGCACCCCATAGCCAGAATGTTACCATTTGCAGATGTATAAATGCAACAGCTGTGAACAGCAGATACAAATGGGCCCTGTTGTGCACTGACAGAGAAGTCTAATTCAGACTTTACACACACACACACACACACACACACACCCCTCCATCAGCTGTGTTCAATAAAACGATGTCCTTTACGAAACAATTTTGCAAAATTCCCCGCCCTGCCGTCAATTTAAAAAAATAATTTCAGTTGAAGCCACATCGGGAACGGAAAAGAGCTGCTATCATTATTCAGAGGGAAGCTGACCCCAGATTAATTTTGGGTTTTCCTGGAATAAACCTTACCTCCAACATCAGCAGATTACAAAAAAAGATGTTGAGAAAAAGTGCAGAGAATAGCAACTAATATGATTAAAGGCCTGGAGACTAAAACACATGAAGAACGGCTGTAGGTCTGAATTGGCTGAATCCCACGCCCGCCCTATACCACTTCAGACAAATGGTTATCCAACATCTTCTTAAAAACTTCCAGTGTTGGAGCTTTCACAACTTCTGGAGGCAAGCTGTTCCACTGGTTAATTGTTCTCACTGTCAGGAAATTTCTCCTTAGTTCTAGGTTGCTTCTCTCCTTAATTAGTTTCCACCCATTGTTCCTTGTCCTACCCTCAGGTGCTTTGGAGAATAGCTTGACTCCCTCTTCTTTGGGGCAGCCCCTGAGATATTGGAACATTGCTATCCTGTCTCCCCTAGTCCTTCTTTTCATTAAACTAGACCTACCCAGTTCTTGCAACTGTTCTTCCTATGTTTTAGCCTCCAGTCCCCTAATCATCTTGGTTGCTCTTCTCTGCACTCTTTCTAGAGTCTCCACATCTTTCTTACATCGTAGTCAGTGGTGGATTCAGCCAGTTCGCACTGAGACAGAAGGGTCTTATACTATACCTATATTAGTCTAAGTATTGTATCATGCACAGTATTATATTGTTTTCTGAGGTACTGGCGTTAGAGCAGAAGTTATGTTGCAAACTTCAGGAAAGTACAAGTAACAGAAATAAGGAACTTGTTAAATGTACCGATGAGCTTAATGACCTATCTTCTATATCATCCCTGTAACGAAACATATTAGCAGAAGTGTTCACGGAAAGTAACAGACTGTGTATGATAGTATCCATATATGGAAATAGAGTCAGAAGCGTAACGCCTTTTTGCAAAATTGCAATTGCAAAATGTATAAAAGGTACACCTTCGGCGTAGCCCAGGGTTCAGAATCTGACATGTGAATGCTCCGAACCTTTGCTAGCAAATAAACCTGTGTTCTCCAACTTATGTGGTCTTGTCTCCTGCATTTGGGAAAGTGGGTTTTCCCGCTTCATTTCTGGCGACCCAAATGGGACACAACGAGTCATTGGGACTCTCTGGAGGATCGCCTCGAGAGCACCACTTCAGGAGAACCGGTTGTTAACTTTCTGAGCAGTTTGGTGAACTGGTTGTTGGAAGAAATCATTAGGGCAGAGAACCGGTTGTTAAATTATTTGAATCCCACCAGTGGTCGTAGTGAACATGTAGGCAGGACTAGAACTCACCATCTCCTGGTGATTGGCTCAAAGTCATCCAGCTGGCTTTCATGGTTAAGGCGGGACTTGAACAGGGGTGGGTTCTAAAATTTTTTACTACCTGTTCTGTGGGCATGGCTTATTTTGTGGGTGTGGCTTGGAGGTCATGTGACTAGGTGGGCGTGGATAGCTGGTCAGAGTCATTTCTGGAAGGTCCTCACACTTACGACCAGTCCTCGCACTTATGACCTGACTCATTTGTTTGCTTTTAACACTGATCAACTGTAGGACGGCCCTTTGAAGCCCCGCGGCAAGAGTTTAAACAGTTTTTTTCCCTCTAGTCATCAGCTGGGACTCAGGAGGCAGCAATAGATTGGTGGTGGGACCAAATAAAAGGTAAGAATAATGTGGGTGAGTGGGGGGGGTGGGAGGGCGGGGGGAGAACCGGTTTGGTGACATCATATCGTCACCGCTACCGGCTCGGCCGAACCGGACCGAACCGGGAGGAACCCACCACTGGACTTAAACTCACTGTCTCCCATTTTCTAGCCTGAAATCTTAACCAGTAGACGAAACTGGTTCTCTACAAATTTTATCCACAATTCCTGATATTTGGCAGTGTCTGATTCCTGCGGGATACTTAGATGCTGCAGGAGAACTTGTATTCTAAGTGGGGTGTTTGGAAAAAAATAATCGCTAAAGAGACAATGCTCAGTTGCACACCTTATCAATAATTGATTCCAAAGGAAAACTGTCTTTTTTTTTTATTATTTTCCTTCTCTTTTTCTTTTTCTTCTCCATTCTTCCACTGACTGCATCAGACAGCAATGGATTTCTAAGAACCACCGGGGTTGGGGTTGGGGGTTGGGGCGGGGAGTGTACGTTAAGAATCAGTATTTTTTTTTTATTTTCCTTGATTCTAGCAACTGTAAGCAAAATTGCAAGAATAAATAGGAGTACATCATGGCAGTGAACTCACTTCTCTTCCGCAGTTGTAATCTTTTTTCCAGCTGTCAGGGAGGCGATAAATTCAGCTATAACGGCTCAAAAGCCCATTCAGATGGGAATTATAAAATGCATAAAACTTTACTGTTAGCCATGTGTAAGTTGTTTGTCTTGGTGGTATATCTAATTCCAAATGTAGTTATACTGAATATTACATATTGGCGTTATAGGGATAGTTTTTGCAGGAACAAAAAAAAAAATATTCATAGAGAATGAGCGATGATTACATTTCCAGTGTTTCCTAAAATGTTGGGGTGAATCAAACCATGGAAGAATATAGATATTTGGTGCTTGGTGCTCTCTGAGCTTGGCGGTTTTCTTGTAGACATTTCATTACCAAACTAGGTAATATGATCAATCTATTGATGACGTCACCTTGTTTGCTAATGAAACATCTGCAAGAAAAACCATCAATATCAGAGAGTACTGAGGACACCACAGTTTTCCTCCTCCTCCTCCTCCTCCTCCTCCTCCTCCTCCTCCTCCTCCTCCTCTCTGCAAACCCCACTCCCTTCTAACACTGATAATGTCACCTACTTGGGTCATGAAATGTTTTCAAGAAAACAACCAAGCTCAGAGAACAACAAGGATCCCCCCGAGTTACAAATATTCTTTTCTATCGGAAACATCATATAGCCCAGGGGATTTATGATATGATGATACAATGCAAGAACCAGCAATATAATGTCCAATAATGGGATTGCTTTCATGTTGCATTTCTTTAGATAATCATTAAAAATGTCCCCAGGTACTCAATTTGCTTTGACCAAAGATGACTCTGCTGTTACCAGGGGAAATTTTCATTTTTTCCTCCCAAAAGAGTGACCAGGCAAAAGGATTCCTCAAAGTGGGAATTAAAGGTGTGGCTATCTAAATTATTTAGGTGGTGGTGATACTGTCTTTCCCAAAAAGTAGGTTGTGTCTACTTTGTCAAATGCCTTACTGAAATCGAAGTATACTATGCCCACTGCATTTCTCTGGTCTGCTAATTTAGTCACTTTGTCAAAGAATGAAATTAGATTTGTTTGGCACGATCTGTTTTTGACAAACTCATGTTGGCTTCTGTTTATAACTTTGCTTGCTTCTAAGTGTTCATAAATCTGTTGGTTGATTATCTTTTCCAGGATCTTCCCAGGTATTGAGGTAGGATTGGTCTGTAATTTCCTGGATCTGTTTTTCCCCCCTTTTTCAAAGATGGGAACCACATAAGCTCTTTTCAAGTCCTCTAGTAGTTCCCTGGTGCTCCAGGATCTTTCTGGGATCCCCCAGATCCTGGACTTTCCCCAGGAGTATGTGCCATTTCCTGTAGTACAAGGACTCCAAACTTTGTCCCCTCTTAACACCTCCCTCCAGTCTAGCTGGAGATTCCATCACAAGTAAACTCTTCTCCAGAAAGCTAGGTCTTTGCACAATGTGTCCAAAGTAGGATCATTTGAATCTGGCCATTTATGCCTCAAGTTAGAACATCAATTTGATTTCCTGAAAGTTTCATTCAGACACATTTTCTTGGCTGTCCACAATGTTCTCAGCAGTCTTCTCCAATACCAAGTTCAAAGGTGCCACTTCCTTTCCTGCTTTTTCAAAGTCCAATTTTTGCTTCCGTAGAGTTGTTGGAAGAAATATCCATCTGGTTCAGTTCCAAACTGGGAGAAAGTCACTGAAGACAAAATGGGGACTGGAGGCTGATTAGAAAAAGGGTCCATTTATGGATGAAGCAGAACCACCAAACAGGTGTGGTTCTGGGCAGCTGACCACATGGAGTTGAGAATGAGGGTTTTTTATACCTTCTCTTGGGCTTTGCACTTGAGCTTCCTGTTCCTGCGCAAGAACATGTATTCTTTTGGCTGTTGTCAGACTCCGATGGTGCCATGTACAAATCCTAGGAGTTTGTCTGAGCTACGCTTGATTGAAGTTTGGGCTGATGCAATGAAGGGGCTTGTTGGGCAATTTCTACTGTGGCTGAGGGCTAACCCTACCATTGTTCAGACCTAGCTGCAGAGAGTAATTGATTACCAAATCTGCATTTCTAAAAGCTGGCCTCAGCTCGGGGGCGGGGAGCTGGGGCTCTGGGTTTCTGTCTCCCTTAAGATTTTTATTTCTCTTTTAGGAAAAAATATTTTATCCTGCTTTTTTAAATATCTCTCAACATTTTTCATCTTTCTAGGAGAGGGGTGGGTGCTAAACTTCTACAGAGCGTCACAGAGAATGTTTAGGTGAGTGAAAACTAAGTCTTAAAACAAAGAAGGTGGGAGGTATGTGGGGGTTATAAGAGTTCTTTTCAAATATCTGAAAGGATATCACACAGAAGAAAGTTAGGATCTGATCTGGATCATCCTGAAGCGCAGGACATGGAATAATAGATCTAGGTAAGAAGAAGACAGATTCTAACTGAATCTTTAGGGGGGAAAAAAAACCTTCCTAACAATAAAAATAATTGCCCAATGGAACCAATTACCCCCAAAAAGAGGATTCTTCTTCACTAGCAGTGCTCAACCCAGACAAGTCATATGTCAGGGAAACTTTCAGTTTTGATCCCTCAACCTAGCCGAAGGATGAACTTTGGTAACTTACCTGGCTCCTTCTGGTCTACAGGTTTTTTTTTTGAATCTATGAACTGTTGTCAGTTCTGTAAGATAAGCCAGATCAAGAAACAGGGGCAGCTGGGATTCTAGGAATAGTGTTTGTTGTTGTAGACTAAAATAACAACGTCTTCAGAGTCTGTCAGTTTTTCTCAAGCGATACCAAACAAAATCAAGGCAATATTCTGAGTTTGTTCTTCTTCTACTCTCCTCTTTTCTTGTTGTTGTTAGTTGCGAAGTCGTGTCCGACCCATCATGACCAGGGGTGGGTTCTAATTTTTTTTACTACTGGTTCTGTGGGTGTGGCTTATTTTGTGGGCGTGGCTTATTTTGTGAGCGTGGCTTGATGGTCATGTGACAATTTTTTAGGATTTAGCAGAGGTACTGGTCTACCAGGCTTTTAACTGCTTGCAGAGCTGTACCGGTCTACTCATTTGTTTTTTGGAAGCATTGGTCTACCCATTTATTTTTGCAAGCACCGGTCTACTCATTTGTTTTTGCAGGCACTGGTCTACCCATTTATTTTTGCAGGCACCGGTCTACTGATTTGTTTTTGGAGGCACTGGTCTACCCATTTATTTTTGCAGGCACCGGTCTACTCATTTGTTTTTGGAGGCATCATCATCATCTTTTTTTATATCGTGGAGACCAAACCTGGATGCAATAATTCAATAATTAAAGGTAAAGTTCCCCTTGCACATATGTGCTAGTCGTTCCCGACTCTAGGGGGCGGTGCTCATCTCCATTTCAAAGCCGAAGAGCCAGCACTGTCCGAAGACATCTCCGTGGTCATGTGGCCAGCATGACTCAACGCCAAAGGCGCACGGAACATGTTACCTTCCCACCAAAGGTGGTCCCTATTTTTCTATTTGCATTTTTTACATGCTTTCGAACTGCTAGGTTGGCAGAAGCTGGGACAAGTAATGGGAACTCACCCCATTACGCAGCACTCGGGATTTGAACCGCTGAACTGTCGACCTTTCGATCGACAAGCTTCTTAGCCACTGAACCACTGTGTCCCTTAATTCAATAATTAATCAATAATAATTCAAACACTCGTTCTGAATTCTTCTTCACAGGTCCACAAGCGAGGCAGTACATCTGCAGCTGAGCTTGTTATCATTGTTGTTTCTCTAATATATTCTGTTCTTGGTTCAACAACCTACAGAAACTTTCCTGGACAGGGAAAAAAAAAGTGGAAACAATGCAATTTCCAGTCAAATTATACTGCATATTATATTTATGGAGAGCCATAAAAATGTCCCTCACAATAGTTGCTGATTGCTTCTAGCATTTCCATTACATTTCCTTCCTTGGAGTCATCAATTTGCATCAGTCCATGAAGGCAAATCAAGCATTTTATTTCCACATATGTGGTTTTCGATCATTTCCGTCTCCCCTGTTCACAGAAACTTGCAAATGTACTTCCTACGTTCCCACAAATGGGAATATCAATTTGTGTTTCAAAGAAGCAAAATGAAAAATTTGAAAGGTACAAACCGGAGACCAAACAAATAGGAAATGTTTTCATGTCTTAAGACTTAAGGACTATTTCCTTCCGTTGACCAAAAATACAAGTCGACCTCAATTTATGACCACAATTGAGCCCAAATTGTCTGTTGCTTAGCAAAATTGTCATTAAGTGAGTTTTGCCCCTTTTTACGACCTTTCTTGCCACAGTGGTTAAGTGAATCACTGCCGTTGTTGAGGTAGGAACATGGTTGTTAAGTGAATCTGACATCTCAATAGACTTCACAAATGATCCTGAAACACTTCAACCATCATTAATATGAGTCAGTTGCCTGACTAGGTGGCTCAGTGGCTAAGACACTGAGCTTGTCGATCAGAAAGGTTGGCGGTTCGGCGGTTTGAATCCCTAGTACAGGTCTCCTGCATGAGCAGGGGTTTGGTGTTTTGCCCCAGCTATGAGTCCCAAGAAGTGTAGCACACACACACTGCTCCAAAAACTCCATTTAATACAAACAGACCCCTTTCAAAATGCAGGCTTTAACCACAAATGTCCTTATCAGCCTGCTATGAATTACAGAGATTAAACAAAGTCCGACAAGGGTTGGCACTCAGCCCAGAAACCAAGTTGTAACAAAAAACTCACTCTCAAAATGCTCTGCGTAGGACCAAACGTTGTTTCCAGCAACGTTTGCTATCTGTGTGCGAATTTAAATAGGCTAAGGGAGTGGCCACTTAACCCCAAGCCTTACTCTCGAGGAGACCTCCTCCTCCTGAGTAGCCACTCCTGCCTTTTGGCAGCCCTGCGTGCTCGAGCATTGAGGAGAGGCTCCTCCACTTCGCTCTCTCCACTTGAAGGAGCCTCTGGAGGTTCTGAAGGCCCTGGCAGAGTCTCTGCCTCTGGCACCACATTCTCTTCAGCCTCCTCGCTGTCTGACTCGAGCGCCGGCTGCGCAGGCTGCTGGTGCGACACCACACCAGCCTCCTCGTCATCGGGATCAGCCACAATCCACGCAGGCCACTGGCGGGCCACAACATTTGGAATAGATGACCTCCAAGGTCCCTTCCAACTCTGTTACTGTTACATGACCATGGAGATGCTGCAATGGCCATAAGTGTGAAAAATGGTCATGAGTCATCTTTCTCAGTGCTGTTGTAACTTCGAAACAAACAAACTGTCGTAAGTCAGACTACCTGTAAAGATTGACTGTAGCTGGATATGAGTTAAGAGAACAAAGCACATCATTTGCTTAAGAATATGATGTTCATTTAATAACCACTATTAAAAAAAAAAAAGACAGAAAGTTACTTCTGGACATGAGAGTACCTCGACTTACAACTTTATAAAGTTACAATGGATTTCCAGTTCCGGTTACAGTCGTGAGTGAAGGACAATCTGTAATAAAGGCCTTAGATATCCTTCTAAAAGAAGACCTATTTTAACCAAATTGGGTAACTGAAAACCTGAAGACACTGTTAGAAGAAACTCATATCCCCACAAATGAGGATTTCTTTAATTTAAAAGACGAGTCGGTGAAATTTATTGCAGTAGTCATTCAATATCTGCTAGATGGCAGTAACTCTGATTAATATATGTTCAAAATTTGTGGTGGGAGAAGCAATGAGCAATTTAGAAGAATATGTTCTAGAATGAAACAGTTAGACGTTCTAATATTTTTTTTTAAATGTTATCTAATTCTGGGTTTTATTTAATTGACCAAACTAAGTAATAATTTTAATTAGCAATTTTATGATGTTTGTGTGTCTATATTTTTCTTGACTGTACACCGCCTTGAGTCCTACAGGAGAAAGGCGGTATAGAAATAAATAAATAAATAAATAAATAAATAAATAAATAAATAAATAAATAAATAATAGCCAGCTTTGTATTCATCATTCAATATAATCTCACCCAAAGACCCCGCACATGCTTAACACAAAAGTTGTGTTCACCTTTTCAGCTTCAAGGTTGATCTGATGATTATGGTTGGTTGGCAGTTTTAATAACGTTTGGTAGATTTTGCTTGGTTACAAGATTTCTGTAAAAGAGCTTGGGAGAACGTTGAAAGTTTATTCCTTGGAAATTAACTTGATCATGCTGATTTTTGAACCCCTCAAAAATGGAAATAGCTTTTCTTTCCCCCCACCCACATCCCCAATGTCTCAGAAAACTTGTTTCATAATGGATTGAATTTTAATTTCCTGCTTTTTTAAATAAATCACATCGATAGCTGTAAAGGTAAAGGTTCTCCTCGCACATATGTGCTAGTCGTTCCCGACTCTAGGGGGCGGTGCTCATCTCCATTTCAAAGCCGAAGAGCCAGTGCTGTCCGAAGACGTCTCCGTGGTCATGTGGCCGGCATGACTCAACGCCAAAGATGCACGGAATGCTGTTCCCTTCCCACCAAAGGTGGTCCCTATTTTTCTACTTGCATTTTTTTACGTGCTTTCTAGGTTGGCAGAAGCTGGGACAAGTCATGGGAGCTCACCCCGTTACGCGGCGCTAGGGATTCGAACCGCCACATGATCACAGAGACGTCTTCGGACAGTGCTGGCTCTTCGGCTTTGAAATGGAGATGAGCACCGCCCCCTAGAGTCGGGAACGACTAGCACGTATGTGCAAGGGAAACCTTTACCTTTACTCTGAGAATCACAAATAGATCTTCACACTAATGAAATGAACTAATTGTCTCCTGCAAACTCCACACCCCTTTCGCTCCTCTTTAATCCCTATGGGAGTGGCCATTCACTGTCCATCTGTGCCTTTACTCCCAAATTGGCCCTTGATCCTTAACTGTTCCCTTCTCCTGGAAGGTCTGTGCATGCGCACACCGGGAACAGGCTCCAGCTGTTCTTCAGCCCCACTTATCTCCAACTCTGCTGGCGATACAGAGCCCTCATCAGAGCCTTCCCCAGACTCCAGGACCGGCCCATGTTCCTCCCCAACCTCCTCACTGTCTGAGTCTGCCTCCATCTTAGCTGGCCACTGGTGGGCCACAACAGATGTGAATTGCTATAAAACAATCAAGCCATTATCCAAGTAGACATATGTTCAGTTATTTTACAGATAGAGATATGTCACAAAATGCCAGGTATTGAGTTTAATAAAAATGGGCAATTTATTTCCTAGTGATAAGAGAACCAGTTGTGCCCCCACAAATGCCCTGGAAAAAAGAGACTCTGAGTTAATTTAGCAAACATTTCACCCTAGACTAACTGCATTTTCACTCTCTTTAGTTACAGTCTCTATGGTAACTGCAAAAAATAATAATAATAATCCTACAGTAATTATCCAGAATAGGATGAAGGGTCTCAGGTTCAGCATTTTGTCTGGAAAAACACAAACACACACAGAGAGAGACACACACACATCAAAGTGATGCATAAAGCATGAACAGGTGTAACTTGTCTCTTAGTTTTGCAAAATAATTTTTGTTTGATTTCCCTTTCGGAGATTAGAGTTCTGGTGCCGATGTCGCCTACGTGCTCTTACGTAGAGGCACATCAAACATTAGGCAATGAAACTGCTCTGCAGGTAGTCCTCGGCTTATGACCATAATTAAGCCTGGAAATTATGGTCATAAGTCATGGCAGTCATAAAGCGGGTTATCACCAGGGGTGAAATCCAGCAGGTTCTGACAGGTTCTGGAGAACCGGTAGCGGAAATTTTGAGTAGTTCGGAGAACCGGCAAATACCACCTCTGGCTGGCCCCAGAGTGGGGTGGGAATGGAGATTTTGCAATATCTTTCCCCCAGGAGTGAGGAGGGAATGGGGATTTTGCAGTATCCTTCCCCTTGAGTGGGGTGGGAATGGAAATTTTGCAGTATCCTTCCCCTGGAGTGGGGAGAGAATGGAGATTCTGCAGTATTCTTCCCCTGCCACGCCCACCAAGCCAAACCCACTAAGCCACACCATGCCCACCAAGCCACGCCCACAGAACCAGTAATAAAAAATTTTGGATTTCACCACTGGTCGTCATGCGACCAGACCTGATTTTACATCCTTCTTTGCGGCAGTCATAAAGTCAACACAGCAGTCATAAAGCAAATGCAGCAGTCATAAAGCAAAGGCAGTGGTCGCAAAGCAAATGAAGCAGTCATTAAGCAAACCCATTTTTCACCATGAGGTGGGGGGGATTTTCCAGAAATGAAGTAAACACCGGTTTCTGAAAAAAATATGTTGTAAATGATAGTCGTATAACCCCAGAGTGTTGCAAATGGCCATAGATTCAGCCTGGTTGCTAAGCATCCAAAATATAGACACATGATCATGGAAGAGGTGTCGTAACTTTGGAACCAGATCATAAATAAATAAATAAATAAATAAACCAGTTCGTTCTCACAGGGAGGGACTACTCAGGGTACTGTCAGTCAAATTATGTCGACTGGCGATTCCCAGGGGGAGGGCCTTCTCTGTGGGGGCTCCAACCCTTTGGAATGAACTGCCCCCGGAGATACGGAATATCCCTGATCTCCGTGCTTTCCGCCGTGCCCTCAAAACCCTGATGTTCCAACAGGCGGGGCTAAACATACAAACATGCGAATGATTTTTTAAATGTTATCTAATTCTGGGTTTTATTTAATTGACCAAACTAAGTAATAATTTTAATTAACAATTTTATGATGTTTGTGTGTCTATATTTTTCTTGACTGTACACCGCCTTGAGTCCTACGGGAGAAAGGCGGTATAGAAATATAATTAATAAATAAATAAATAAATAAATAAATAAATAAATAAATAAATAAATAGCTTTGGGGACGGGGGTAGACTGTCTCTACTTCAAACGGTCTCTAAACGACAGGTCGTAAGTGAAAGATTACCTATCATTAATTATTTGTTGAAGGATATTTGTGAATAATAGATTCAGAAGTTCCTTTTAAAAGTGCCTGCCATTATAGACAGACTGTCTTGAAAAGATGTTTAAGAAGAGGAAACAAGGTTTAATGGAGGAGACTGTGAGTGATTTGTAAGCGGATTTAAAAATGTCAAGTTGCAAGAACGATATGGGAAAAAGACATCACGCTGGATGTACAAATGAAACCAGCTGATGTCCTAATCATTAAAAAGAAGTTAAAAAAAAAATAGCAAGCCAAAAGAACAATTCATGTTGTTGAATAATTATCATGTATTAGATGACCATTAATTAATGGTCATATATTAGATTTACAAATACAAATTAATGGTCATATATTAGATTTACAAATACAAATTAATGGTCATATATTAGATTTACAAAAGAGATCCGTTAAACTTCTAGAAGATTTTGTGAGAAGTGACAGAGCAAAAATTCAAGGTGTTAGTTATCACCTTTAAAGCGCTCCATGGCTTAGGACCTGGGTACCTACGAGACCGTCTTTTGCCACCAATAGCCTCCCACCGACCAGTTCATTCTCACAGGAGGGACTACTCAGGGTACCGTCAGTCAAATTATGCCAACTGGCGACTCCCAGGGGGAGGGCCTTCTCTGTGGGGGCTCCAACCCTTTGGAATGAACTGCCCCCGGAGATACGGAATATCCCTGATCTCCGTGCTTTCCGCCGTGCCCTCAAGACCCTGATGTTCCAACAGGCAGGGCTAAACATATAAACATGCAAATGATTTTTTAAATATTATCTAATTCTGGGTTTTATTTAATTGACCAAACTAAGTAACAATTTTAATTAGCAATTTTATGATGTTTGTGTGTCTATATTTTTCTTGAGTCCTACGGGAGAAAGGCGGTATAGAAATATAATAAATAAATAAATAAATAAAAATGAAAACAAGTTCTAGACCAATGATGGTGAATGTTTTCGTCACTGAGTGCCCAAACTGGAACATGCATGCATGTGCGTCCAAAAACGGCCTAAAAATGGCCCAAGAAACGGCCTGAAAACAGCCCAAAATAATGGCCTGAAAACAGCCTGAAAAACAGCGTGAAAACGGCTGAAAAACGGCCTGAAAAATGGCCTGTTTTGGGGCCATTTTCAGGCTGTTTTCTGGGCTATTTTCAGGACATTTTTCAGGAAGTTTTCCGGCGCTCTGGCACCCGAGAAGACCAGCTGGCCAGAAACCAGAAGAGCAACTGGTGACAATGTGCATGCCCACAGAGAGGGCTCTCCGTGCCACCTCTGGCACACGTGCCAGAGGTTTGCCATCCCAGTTCTAGACCATCATTTGAAGGGCTCCAGGTTTACCATTGTTAAAAGTAGAAGGATTGAATATGAACTGGGTTTATTTGATTAAGGTTAAAATAGATATGCTGTTATTGCTGATAACTCCGAATGACTTTTTCCTGACCATGATCGAATAACAAGGTTTTAAGAATCTATTTATAGATAAGAAAGGAGATAGGCGATGAAGGGGTTGTTCTTTTGTATTTTAAGAGAAGATAAGTTGTTAAAATTGTTTAAACTTGTGAAATCACTTCATATATATTTCTTTTCTTTGCATTATATTCTTACTTTTTCTTTCTTTGCTATTTTTCCCTCATTATGTCATTCTTTGTTTCCTGCCCATTCTATTTATTTATTTATTTATTTATTTATTTATTTATTTATTTATTTATTTATTTCATTTATTCTTGTAGCTTGTATTAGTTTTTACCTGTTATAATTGTTTTAATTTTGTCAGCATTTTAATCAAATTTGGCTGAACTTGAAAAAAAAAAAACCTAAGCGGGGTACACATAATTAGTATTTATTGTCTTTATTTATTTATCCAATTTGTATAGTCATGTACTTCACAAAACTTGTAATTCTGGGCGACATGCAGCAGAGAAAAAAAGAACAAATAAATACTTAAAAGCAATCATCATTGTCATTAAAAAAAGAACTGTAAAAACAAGGCTAAAATCAAGAAGTAACAGGTGATGTTAATTATTTAAAAATAATTATTAATGGAACCACAACACTTTTTATTTACTTATGAAATTCACATGCCGCCCATCTCATTATCTTGAGAGTCACTCGGCCGCTTACAATTTTTTTTTAATTTAATTTTTAATTTTAATTTGATTTATATGCCGCCCTTCTCCGGAGACTCAGGGCGGCTTACAATGCGTTAAGCAATAGCCTTCATACTTTTGTATATTTATACAAAGTCAGCTTATTGCCCCCACAAACTGGGTCCTCATTTCACCTACCTTAGAAAGGATGGAAGGCTGAGTCAACCTTGAGCCTGGGGAGATTCGAACCTGCAGAAATTGCAGGCATCTGTGTTAATTACAGGGTGCATTAAACCACTGTACTACCAAGGCTCTTATAATACTTTACAATACTATAAAAACAACATATAAAGGCATTAAAAGCATTAAGATTAAGGTTAACAACAATTACCATACTTTTCGGAGTATAAGACACATGTTCCCCCCCCCCAAAAAAAGTGGGTGAAAATTGCGGTGTATCTTATACCCCGAATGTTGCCGAAGCCCCTCCCCCACCAGCCACACCCTTTGGCTGTTTTCAGCCTCCACACGCTCTATTTTAAACCTGTTCCAGGCTGTGTGGATCGCCACAGCACATTGCTGCCAATCACCGCCTCCATATGTCATGTTTTCAGCCTCCACATGCCCCCTTTTTGGCCTCTGTGCATTGCATTTTCAGCCAGTTCCAGACGGCAGAGATCGATAGTAGTGGAAGCAATCCCTGACGCCTGGAACTGGCCAAAAATGCGACACGTGGAGGCCAAAAATGGGGCATGCGGAGGCTGAAAATGCGACACATAGAGGCCAAAAACACGACACGTGGAGGCGGCGATGGACTGTGGTGATCCCCAGAGCCTGGAACAGCTGATTGGTGGTATTCCGGGAGGCCGATCCAGCCACCAATCAGCTGCTCATGCTGAATCAGGCTGCGATAACGTGCTGAAGCTGGCCAGGCTGTTTGCTGTTTGCTGCAAGGACATTAGCCAAATGAATACCAATGGATGCTGGTAGGCAGAGGCAGAATTTTTTTTTTCTTGTTTTCTTCCCCAAAAACTAATGTGCGTCTTATACTCCGGAACATCTTATAGTCTGAGAAATATGGTAAATAAACAAAAAAGGTTAAAAGCAGCCATTTAAGTGGATTTATCACAGAGAAATGAATAGAATAGAATAGAATAGAATAGAATAGAATAGAATAGAATAGAATAACAGAGTTGGAAGGGACCTTGGAGGTCTTCTAGTCCAACCCCCTGCCCAGGCAGGAATGAGTCTTCGGAGAGGGGCAGCATATAAATTGAATTAAATTGAAATTAAATTGAATGACTATGCAATGACTATGTCCAGTAAACCATCAAAAACAAAGGTTGATTGGAGAAGGAGATAGTTATTTTTTTTAAAAAAAAAAATTTCTCAAACTCACTTAAAAATGTTTGGAACGTATGTTGAAAGGAAACACTTTGATAAGCAAGTTGAATTATTATGAGCCTTGTGGAGCAAAATAAAATAAAATAAAATAAAATAAAATAAAATAAAATAAAATAAACGGAGAGACAATGGAGAATTGGATTGCCTTATTAAGCAACTACTGTATTCATTATTAAATTGGTACCACTTTTCAAATTCTGAAGAAGCTCCGCGACAGCTTTTTTTAAGCAATTAAAAGCCAGATGATTGTTGTCAAGAAGTATTTAAAAATGTGTGCGTTGAACAAAGTTAGCTGGCAGCCCCATCAATTTGAAAACCCGGAACATCTGAAAAACAATATGCTGCAATTTTATTTGTCGCACAGATGCTTAACAACTTTCTCATCCTAAAGGGGAGGAAAAAGTCATTTGGAGATCAAAACCGCCTCTTCTTCATCTACCCTGTGCTAATTGACATTTTCTGCGCGCATTCAAAATATATGGGGAGCCGCTTTGAATCGCCTCAAATGCCAAAAAGCCAGGAACATCACTGGGTGTATCCTTTAAACAATTTGTTTTCATTGCAGCGATAGCACTGGACTATAACTAGCTGATCATTCTTTAAAATGTGCAAAGTAGTGCATATGGTTATGTAGTTAAATGAATCATGTAGCCTTGAGCAGGAGGTAATATTTTGCAGGGAAATGAAGATTTTAAAATGCCAGGAGGGGAATCTCCTGGGTAGCATGAAGCTGCTGGAGATACTCAGATTTTTTTAAAAAAGAAATTATTGGAAGAAAAACCTTGGTCTAGTTCCAAGCTGGGAGAAAGACACTGTTAAAAATGGAGGAAGGCCACATGGAAAGAAGGTCTCTGTTTATTTGGAGGCCAGAAACTTTAGTGACACCCATTGGCTGGGTGAGCGGATGGATTTTTATAGGCTCTGGGGTTTTGTGATTGAGATGCTCCAGGGGGGTTGTGCAATGTAGTGAGCCTTGTGTCTTTTGCTATTTCAATAGTGATGGGGTAATCCTATTATGTCCTAAAGGCCATGTCCTGTCCTTAGAATTTGGGTGGGGGGGATGTAAATTCTTAATCCCATCAGCTCCAGCCTTCTATGGGAGCTGTGGCTGAAGGGATTTTGTTTATGAATAGGATGGCCTGGCTTTCTTAATGGGTACAAAATATCCATCTCTAAAGACTTGAGGCTTCTGCTTGAGGCTATGGCTGTGAGGCTGCTTTCTGCCTTTGTTAAGATTTTTCTCCATCTCAACCCTACAAATATTCTCTTTTAACGGTACTCAAGAAAAGAGCTACATTGCTCACCAGCAGGACATGAGGAAGAATCCTTACTTTTCTCCCTCCGATAATTTTCTATTACCCTCTTGAATTGCCTTTGAGATTTTGCATTCCCTTAGACTTTGGCAAAATGACTTTCCTGGGCATCAATCTTTGTGTTGTGGTCCGCCAGCAGCCTGCGGAACTGGCAGTGGAGTGGGACAGCGATGAGGCTGAGGAAGAACATGGGCCAGTCCTGGAGGCTGGGGAAGGCCTAGATGAGAACTCTGCGTCGGAGGCAGAGATGGGGCCAGGGCCATCGGGGAGTGATGTGCAGACTCCAGAGCCTCCAGAAGCTGACAGCAGAGAGGCAGAGGAACAGGAGGAGCCTGTTCCCAGTGCACACATGAGAAGAGCTGCCAGAAGGCAAGAGCAGCTAAAGCAAAAAGGACGACTCAGGAGTAAGGCCAAGAGATGACTGGCCCCTCCCATAAGGCTTAAAAGACCAGCAACGGCTCTTGGGCTCTTTGTCGGAAAACAACGTTGATAGACTTATCTCTTGTCAGCGTCTTCTGCTTCTGAACTTTTGCCAAGAGAAGGCTTTGGCAGTTTGCCTAATTATACCAAGGTTGGTGATTAGACTGAAGAATTTGTGTTATGAAGACTTTGTTTTGATTTAGTTTGGACTACGCTGAGAATGAGTTAATTCTCAGCTGTTCTAATAAAGTCTGTTTGTTTTGGAACTGTTTGCATCGAATACTACTTACTTGGGCCTGGGACACAACAGTTTGTTTTCTGGATTTTCTTCTCTGTTTGTTCCCGATTATTATTATTTTTTTTTAACTGGATTTTTGGAATTCTTCTTTAACGCTCTAGTTCTGATCATTGAGTGTTTCTTGTTTACAAGATCTATTCATGGTTGACTCTCAGAAATTGCCAAATTTGTGTGGATTTTATAAGCCCCTCTTCCTATACACACACACACACACACACACACACACACACACAAACACACACACACACACAATGCTAATTTATTCCACACCGTCTCTTCGTTGGTTTGCGAGTGATTTATCTCTTAGCCTGGCAAGACAAATCGGCATGCACTTTTAATAGAGTCTCCCCAAATTTATGCAGTTTTGATAAGCCAGTGTCCTTTATACAGGCGGAGTTGCGCATAGCTTTTCCTAGCTAACATTTAAAAACTACACCGGTTTTGTAGAAACAGCAGAAAGTTATTATTTTCCATCACGGAAGTGCAAAATGAGTTAGTTCTTTTTAAATGTATATGTAAAAATACATGTTCTCGTTCTTAGCTGCCTTTACAATTAAGCTCAAAACAATATTCCATTTATCTACGTGGATTTTGTTCGCGATGATGACTAAGAACAATAAAACTTTGACCTTCCAAAATCAAAATGTATTTAGTTCTACGTTATAATCTACCGGTTTCTAAGTGACAAACACCGGCAATTTTTTTCCGGCGTGTAATGAAATATAATTAAAGGACAATAATCTTTTAGCTTGGTTGCATATCCCTTTCTGCATATATATTTGTAAGATAAAGCGGGCCACACTGAAAACACAAACGCGAATTTATAGGCGTATAATTCACGGGCCTAATACAGTTACAGTTGTAACCGTGAATCAAACTCTGTTTACAGGATTATGGCACGCTGGGTAGTGCACAATTCAGTTTTGCATATGAAAAGTAAGCATATAAATGTACATATTTATCCTTGTTAGGCTGTGAAATGTTCTCTTGCCAAAAGTGACAAAATACGTATTTCATACTTAATGGTGCCCATTCATTTTTTTCTCTAAGTCTCAGTGGGCTCAAAGCTCTAAATCGTATATGGGTTCTGAATCCCGAGGAAAAAAAAATATATTCCAATGCTTTGTAAATTAGGGAATGGTAATGGCAGAAAATTAATGCTTTGTGTAAAATACACAAAGCACAATTGCCATGGGGAAGGAATGGAGTGGTGAGGAGAACAATAGTAAAGATCTCAAACGGAATAGAATAGGTAGCTACAACTATAGTTACAGATCATACAGATAGATAGATCTACAGTATATCTAGATATACATGTAAACCCTTGTTGGAATCACAGAGGTCAGACGTTTGTTGTAGTTGGCCACCAGGTTTGCACATATATCAGGAGGAATTTTGACCCACAGGTAAGTGGTGAGAGGTGAACCTGTAATGGCAGCGACGGGAGGTTCCGTCCACTCTCCCGGACATCATCACGGACACTCTGTGCAAGGTAAGCAAAGGTAAGTGAAACCCACTACTGCCACAGGTACAGTATATGTGGTACCTCGCTCAATAGTAGTAACTGTGAGAGGGATCTTGGAGTCCTAATGGACAACCATTTAAATATGAGCCAGCCATGTGCAGCAGCTGCCAAAAAAAGCCAACACAGTTCTAGGCTGCATAAACAGAGGGATGGAATCAAGATCACGTGAAGGGTTAATACCACTTTATAATGCCTTGGTAAGGCCACACTTGGAATACCCCATCCAGTTTTGGTCGCCACGATGTAAAAAAGATGTGGAGACTCTAGAAAGAGCGCAGAGAAGAGCAACAAAGGTGATTAGGGGACTGGAGGCTAAAACATATGAAGAACGGTTGCAGGAACTGGGTATGTCTACTTTAATGAAAAGAAGGACTAGGGGAGACATGATAGCAGTCTTCCAATATCTCAGGGGCTGCCGCAAAGAAGAGGGAGTCAAGCTATTCTCCAAAGCACCTGAGAGCAGGACAAGAAGCAATGGGTGGAAACTAATCAAGGAGAGAAGCAACCTAGAACTAAGGAGAAATTTCCTGACAGTTAGAACAATTAATCAGTGGAACAACTTGCCTCCAGAAGTTGTGAATGCTCCAACACTGGAAGTTTTTAAGAACAGATTGGATAACCATTTGTCTGAAGTGGTGTAGGATATCCTGCCTAAGCAGGGGGTTGGACTAGAAGACCTCCAATGTCCCTTCCAACTATTCTATTCTATTCTATTCTATTCTATTCTATTCTATTCTATTCTATTCTATTCTATTCTATTCTATTCTATTCTATTCCTCTTTGCGGATCCTCTCCAAGTCATTAAGGTTTTGAGGCTGATGTTTGGCAGCTCGAACCTTCAGCTCCCTTCACAGATTTTCTATGGGATTAAGGTCTGGAGATTGGCTAGGCCACTCCGGGACCTTAATGTGCTTCTTCTTGAGCCACTATTTTGTTGCCCTTGGCTGTGTGTTTTGGGTCATTGTCATGCTGGAATACCCATCCATGACCCATTTTCAATGCCCTGGCTGAGGGAAGTAGGTTCTCACCCAGGATATGATGGTACATGTCCCATCCATCATCCCTTTGATGCGGTAAAGTTGTCCTGTCCCCTTAGCAGGAAAACACCCCCAAAGCATAATGTTTCCACCTCCGTGTTTGACGGTGGGGATAGTGTTTTTGGGGTCATAGGCAGCATTCCATCTCCTCCAAACATGGTGAGTTGAGTTGATGCCAAAGAGCTCGATTTTGGTCTCATCTGACCACAACCCTTTCACCCAATTCTCCTCTGAATCATTCAGATGTTCATTGGCAAACTTCAGACGGTCTTCTACATGTGCTTTTTTGGGCAGGGGGGACCTTGTGGACGCTGCAGGATTTCAGTCCTTCACGGTGTAATGTGTTACCAATTGTTTTCTTGGTGACTATGGCCCCAGCTGCCTTGAGATCATTGACAAGATCCTCCCATTTGGTTCTGGGCTGATTCCTCACCATTCCCGTCAGTGGTGGGATTCAGCCGGTTCGGGCTGATTCGGGCGAACTGGTAGTTAAATTGCTGGCTGGCCCACCCCTCCCCTCCCCACCCCTTCCAGGAGTCCCTACACACCCCATTTTGGCTCCTAGGTAAGTGCAAGGAGGCCTCCTAGGCCCATAATGGGGCACGGGGGGGAGGTGACGCCCCCCGTGGCCCGTTTTCCCTCCTAGGAGCCTGCAAAGAGGCCTACTAGGCCCAAAAAGGGACACAGTGCGCCCCCTCGCAGCCCATTTTCACTCCCAGGAGGCTTCAGGGAGGCCTCCTAGGCCCAAAATGGGGCACGGGAGGGTGCGATGTGCCCCCCCCTGTGGCCGATTTTTGCTCCCAGGGGGGTGTAGGAGGCTGAGTGCTGCCTGTCACATCCCCTGGCCACGCCCACCATGGCCAG
This sequence comes from Pantherophis guttatus, assembly GCF_029531705.1. Next base: position 679,596 of record NW_026844020.1, read on the forward strand.
CAGGTTATTAGGGCAGAGAGCCGGTTGTTAAATTATTTGAATCCCATCACTGGTTCTCATGATCATTGCACCTCCACGAGGTGGGATCATGTGTGGAGCCCCAGACTGAGGGAGATTGACAGTTATTTTGTGTTTCTTCCATTTGCAAATAATTGTCACCTTCCAAGCAAGCGGCTTGGCGATAGTCTTGTAGCCCATTCCAGCCTTGTGTAGGTCTACAATCTTGTCCCTGACATCCTTGGACGGCTCTTTGGTCTTGGCCATGGTGGAGAGTTTGGAATCTGACTGATTGATTGATTGATGTCTGTTATACAGGTGACGAGATGAGATTAGGCTCGCTCTCTTTTAAGAGAATTGCTCCTAATCTCAACTCGTTATCTGTATAAAAAACACCTGGGAGCCAAAAATCTTGCTGATTGACAGGGGATCAAATACTTATTTCACTCATTAAAATGCAAATCGATTTATAACTTTTTTTGAAATTCATTTTTATGGATTTTTTTGTTGTTACTCTGTCCCTCACTGTTAAAATACACCAACCATTACAGTTACAGACTGATCATTTCTTTATCTGTGGGCAAATGTACAAAATCAGGAATGGGATCAAATACTTTTTCCCCTCACTGTATCCTTTGAATGAGTCTTGACCAGTGGTGAAATGTAAATTTTGTTACTCCTGGTTCTGTGGGCGTGGCTTGGTGGGAGGTAATGTGACTGGGTGGGCGTGGCCAACTTCTTTTTTTTTTTTTACTTTTAAAAGCATTTTTTCTACAACCTCTTTGGCCGAAGAGGTTGTAGAAAAAATGCTTTTAAAAGTTAAAAAGAAAAAAAGCCTCTGATGATCGCGCGGCTCAGCTGAGCATGGGGGGTGGGCAGGGATTTTTTCTATCGGTTCTCCGAACCACCCACCGCCATCGCTACCGGATTGGGCGATCTGGTCCGAACCGGGAGCATTTCACCCCTGGTCTTAGCAACAACCTGAACAAGTCCAAAATTGGGCAAAATTTTCAGAAGTGGTTTGCCTTTCCCTTCTTCTTAGGACCGAAAGTGACTGGCCCCGAAGCATGAGAAATTAAATCTACCCTTTCCTAATAATTGTAATTTAAAGCTAAAGAAATCTCTAGTTTTGAACTGAATTCTGAGGACTACTTGTAACTTCCTAAGCAATAACATTGAAGCAGTATTAGTTTCTCCTTTTAGGATTTATTTTTTAAATTTCTCATTATTAATTATTAATTCTGATTCATTCTTATTTCAACTATTAATACCCTTCCTTCTTCATCTTCAAAAATTTGTTTAGATTGAATTGTCTTTTTAATATATAATGCTACTCCTCTTTTACTTTGACTGGCAAGCGTTGAATATAATGTTCCAGGGGTGAAATCCAGCAGGTTCTGACAGGTTCTGGAGAACTGGTAGCGGAAATTTTGAGCAGTTCGGAGAACTGGTAGCGGAAATTTTGAGTAGTTCGGAGAACTGGCAAATACCACCTCTGGTTGGCCCCAGAGTGGGGTGGGAATGGAGATTTTGCAATATCCTTTCCCCAGGAGTGGGGAGGGAATGGGGATTTTGCAGTATCCTTCCCCTGGAGTGGGGTGGGAATGGAGATTTTGCAGTATCCTTCCCCTGGAGTGGGGAGGGAATGGAGATTTTATAGTATCCTTCCCCTGCCATGCTCACCAAGCCATGCCCACCAAGCCACACCATGCCCACCAAGCCACGCCCACAGAACCGGTAGTAAAAAAAATTGGATTTCACCACTGTAATGTTCCCAATTTTATCTGCTCCAACAACTGTTTTTATGTTTATTAATTCTATAATACTGCAGAACTCATCTCCAGCCATCTAAGAGTTAACCATGTCAGGCTATGTGCAATTTTTATTTGTATGTATTTATTTTTTGTTTAGCCAATGTCATCTAAGCGCTAGGCGATGGTAATTTATACAGTGAGAATTTCCCCGGAGACAAAGCTACTTTAATATGTTGCAAAGTCAACTGAAATGGTGAGAATGTATTAAAAAAAAAAAATAGCAAGACCTCTTAACATAAATCAAATTTCAGAGTTAAATTAATCCTAATCACATTGGTCTTATTTTCCACAACTCAAAGAATTATAAGACCATCTGTCGAGTTGTTATTTTATCGGGGTCAAACGTATCGGCTGAGAAAATATCTTCGCAATGCTTACACCAAGATATCCCAACCCAACAAAAATAAAATAAAATAAAATAAAGCTATCTGTTTCAAAACTACAACTGATTTCAGGTTGTATTTCTTCCCATTTATTGCTGGACCAATGAGGACATTACATTCGTGTATTAGTGAAATACAATTAGGAATAATGGAAACTCCTGAAGTATTAGGTTGCAAAATTAAGCCAGAACAAAATTCGAATGTATAACAGAATAATAGAGTTGGAAGGGACTTGGGAAGTCTTCTACTCCAACTCCTGCTAAAGCTGGAGACCATTATAGCATTCCAGACTTCCGAGTGGTTGTCCAATCTCTTCTTAAAGACCTCCAGTGATGGAGTACAACTTCTGAAGGCAAGTCATTTTACTGGTTGATTGTTCTCACTGTTAGTAAATTTCTTTTTACTTTTGGTTGCTTCTCCATCCGTTGCTTCTTGTTTTGTCTTCTGGTGCTTTGGAAAATAGGTTGACCCCAGTGATGGGATTCAAGTAATTTAACAACCGGTTCTCTGCCCTAATGATTTCTTCCAAAAACCAGTTTGCCAAACTTCTCAGAAAGTTAACAACCGGTTCTCCCGAAGTGGTGCGAACCGGCTGAATCCCCCAACTGGTTGACCCCCCCTCTCTTCTGTGGGGCAGCCCCTCAGATACTGGAACACTGCAATCATGTCACCCCTAGTTCTTCTTTTCACTAGGTTAGACATACACAATTCCTGCAACCGTTCTTCATATGTTTTAGCTTCCAGCTCTCTAATCATGGTAGTACAGTGGTTTAATGCACCCTGTAATTAACACAGCTGCCTGCAATTTCTGCAGGTTCGAATCTCCCCAGGCTCAAGGTTGACTCAGCCTTCCATCCTTTCTAAGGTAGGTTAAATGAGGACCCAGTTGCGGGGGCAATAAGCTGACTTTGTATAAATATACAAAAGGATGAAGGCTATTGCTTAACACATTGTAAGCCGCCCTGAGTCTCCGGAGAAGGGCGGCATATAAATCAAAAAAAAAAAAAAAAATCAATTGTGTTACTCTTTCCAGAGTCTCAACATCTTTTTTTAATCATTTGGTGACCAAAACTGGATGCAGCATTCTAACTGTGGTCTTTATAAAGTGATACTAATACTTCACATTGTTGGAAGACATATCCTTCTGGGTTCAGTTCCAAGTGGGGAAAAAGACCCTGGATTCATGGAAGTTGCTTGGAAAGAAGGTTTATTGATGAACGGGATCACATGGCTTGAGATCCTGAGCAGAAAAAAAAAAGGGCAGAGATGCTGAGAATGCCTGGGTTTTATGTTGAGCTTTGAATTTGATCTTGTATTCCGATTGGTTGTCAGACTCCCATGGGGCCAATGCAGGGGTAACTTTGTAGGTTGTCTTTTGTAGTCCCAGGCTTGGTTGACTCCTGCTGGGTGATGATGTAATGAAAGGGCTTTGGGCAATTCCTACTATGGCTCTGCCTGAAGGAGGTAGATCTTTGCTGTGTAGAATAGACTGGCCCAGGCTTTAATGGCCCATTGACAAACGTGTGTGGGGGGGTTTGAGTTTCTGCCTCCCTTTTAGGGGAAATATTCTGCCATTTTAATATTTCCTAAAATATCTTTTTTTTTTTTTTAAATTTGATTTGTATGCCGCCCTTCTCCGGAGACTCAGGACGGCTTACAATGCGTTAAGCAATAGCCTTCATACTTTTGTATATTTTATACAAAGTCAGCTTATTGCCCCCACAATCGGGGTCCTCATTTCACCTACCTTAGAAAGGATGGAAGGCTGAGTCAACCTTGAGCCTGGTGAGATTCGAACCAGCAGTAATTGCAGGCAGCTGTGTTAATAACTGTACTATCAAGGCTCTTATATCTCACTTTCCTAGGAGACGGGTGGGTGCTAACTTCCTACAATATGATCTTGATACTATCCCTCTGTTATTGCAACCTAAGATTCAGAAGTGGGTTTCAGCAGGTTCTGACCAGTTCTGGAGAACCGGTAGTGGAAATTTTGAGTAGTTCAGAGAACCGGTAGTAAAAATTCTGACTGGCCCCACCTCCATCTATTCTCTGCCTCCCAAGTCCCAGCTGATCAGGAGGAAATGGGGATTTTGCAGTAAACTTCCCCTGGATTGGGGAGGGAATGGAGATTTTATAGTATCCTTCCCCTGCCATGCCCACCAAGCCACGCCCACCAAGCCATGCCATGCCACCCCCACCAAGCCACACCCACAGAACTGTTAGTAAAAGATAAAAGTGGCTTTTTGGGGGGGAATTCTAGATTTTAGGCCAAATTCCTGCAGTCTGCACCAAACAGTCTTTGCACTCAGCTTCACATTGCATTGTGCCATTTCATCTTGTATCCACCCAGATGATTTTCTTCTGTCACCTAGGTACAGTCTCTTCATTCTTCTATCATCACTTGCTGTTGTGCACCTTTTCCTGCCTTTACCAATGTGGTTTTGTAGTGATTGAGTCTCCTTATACCTCTTCAAAAGCTTAGAAATGCCACCTTTGGTTAAGTTTCCACCAATTTTTCTTCTAATTTCTTTATAACTGTAGCCTTGTTCACTTAATAATACCATTTTACATCGCTTTCTGGGCAACCAGTCAACTCTTTGCACCATTACTTTAATTTTATTACGTTTTACAAGCTCACTAAATGAAAGAACACACACACACAAAAAAAATCCCAATCAACTTGATAGGGATCACCTAACACATTGACAAATGTCCTCTTCTCAGCTTCAATACATGACATCAATAACTGAATCCTACTGTGATCTGATTGGCTCATTGCCAAAACAAGATGACACCTTATTGGCTCTCTAAACACTCATGCTCATTGGCTACAATTAGATTTATTTATTTATTTATTTATTTATTTATTTATTTATTTATTTATTTATTTATTTATTTATTTATAAATTTGTGTACCGCCCTTCTCCCTGAGGACTCAGGGCGGTGAACAGCCAAGTAAAAACATAAACTGCAAACATTAAAATACAATTAAAAAGATATATATAAATTTGGCCCCATGGTTAAAAACAACAACAGACAATGAAAAACATTTTAAAAAGTGTTAGGCCAGCCCGGCTTGCTGGAAAAAGAAAGTTTTAAAGGCGCGGCGGAAGGCACCGAGGTCTTGGTTTCTCCTTATCTCTGGGGGCAGCTTATTCCAGAGGGTAGGTGCCCCCACAGAGAAGGCCCTCCCCCTGGGGGTCACCAGCCTACATTGTTTGGCTGATGGCACCCCGAGGAGGCCGTCGGTAGCAGCAGGCAGTCTCGAAGATAACTAGGTCCTATGCCATGGAGCGCTTTAAAGGTGATAACCAACACCTTGAAGTACACCCAGAAGATGAAGGAAAGCTATCTGATATCAACCTAAGCAAGGCGTACTTCCTTTTTCTGGTTACTTGGCTATAACTTTTCATAGAATACAGATCATTGAACAAACTTCATTGCATTACATTCTTGATTAAATTATCTTTCCATTGATATATAATGTTATGGTACTACTAAAAAAAAAAAAGTGGTGTTATTAGCCATCAAACCTCAATAATACACTTTTCTCAAAACCTTTCCACAATTTTGGCCACTATTGTACACACATACATACATACATACATACATACATACATACAGTATTTATTTTCTGCAAATATAAAAGGTAAAGGTTTCCCTTGAACATATGTGCAAGTCGTTCCCAACTCTAGGGGGCAGTGCTCATCTCCGTTTCAAAGCCGAAGAGCCAGCGCTGTCCGAAGACGTCTCCGTGGACATGTGGCCGGCATGACTCAACGCCAAAGGCGCACGGAAAGCTGTTCCCTTCCTACCAAAAGTGGTCGCTATTTTTCTACTTACATTTTTTACGTGCTTTCGAACTGCTAGGTTGGCAGAAGCTGGGACGAGTAACGGGAGCTCACCCTGTTATGCGGCACTCGGGATTCGAACCGCTGAACTGCCGACCTTTCGATCGATAAGCTCAGCGTCTTAGCCATTGAGCCACCTAGTCCCTTTTCTGCATGTGTATACATTTTTCTGCATATATACACATACCAAAAAAAATTGGGTTTAATTGGATTTAGGAAGCAGTTTTCTCTTCATGATTATTAGGATATGTGGAAGATCTCGAGATTTTGAAAGCATGTAGAGAAACGAGGGGTGGAAGCTCTAAAGCCGCCTTCTCAAGGGAGAACAGCCACCTGTCTCTATGTCTGTGCTGCCAACTCTACACAAATTAAGGACACAAAATGTTCCATGCTGGATGGAACTGAGCTTCATTTAATCCAGCATTCTGTTGAAAAAATAGGTGAGCAGATGTTCACCGCTGGGGCTCGTCTTCAGGAATTTGTCCAGTCCTAATTTAAACGTGCCATCGTCATACCTAAACAGCAATCTTTTCCATAAATTAATTGCGCATCATTTACATTTATCAGCTGAAATTGCCATTTTCATTGGGATGCCTTTTCCTCCTCCTTGTCGTTCTTGAGTTTATTGACCTACCACAGGTTGGGGATAGATATGTAGTCCTTGATTTACGACCATCATTGAGCCCACATTTTTTTGGTTGCTAAGCGAGACATTTGTTAAGTGAGCTTTTCCCCCATTCTACAGCCTTTCTTGCCACAATTGTTAAGTGAATCACTGCAGTTGTGAAGTCAGTAACACAGTTGTTAAGTGAATCTGGGTCCTGAGTGCAAGACAAGAATTAATGGGTGGAAGAACTAAGGAGCCTTGGTGGCGCAGCGGACTAAAGTGCTGTTAAGTAGCACTTAGCTGCCAGCTGCCTGCAATTACAAGTTCAAATCTCACCAGGCTCAAGGTTGACTCAGCCTTCCATCCTTCCGAGGTAGGTAAAATGAGGACCCAGATTGTGGGGGCAATAAGCTGACTTTGTAATTGCAGGCAGCTGGCAGCTAAGTGCTACTTAACACCATTTTAGTCTGCTGCACCACCAAGGCTCCTTTTAAGGTTATCCTGTCTGGGCAGGGGGTTGGACTAGATGACCTACAAGGTCCCTTCCAACTCGGTTACTTTGTAATCTGTAATCTAATCTGGTCTGAGTGCTGATTACTGGTGGAGAGTGATGGAGTCTTTTTGTTCTCTTATGGGCTGGTTGATTGTCTCTTTTGCATCGTCTACAGACGTAGTTTTTGTGTATGTGTCTATCGATGGCCAATTTGTCAGATTGCAGGGCTTCTAGACATTCCCTGGCATTTTTGGACTTGGCCTGGTCTAGGATGGTCACATTTTCCCAATGGTTAAATCTAAACAACCCAACCAAGGAATCTCTAAGACTGTCCCACCCAGCTAGTCACCAGAATATAAACTGACAGTAAACTCTATTCCTTACTAGCACTGACGGTGTTACCTAGTTAGGGTAATGAAACTGTAAGAAGACAAGCAAGCTTAGAGAGCACCAAGGACCCCACAGTCGTCGTCCTCCTCCTCCTCCTCCTCCTCCTCCTCCTCCTCCTCCTCCTCCTCCTCCAATGTTCTGTCCCCATCCCCACACACACACAAACAGCCAGCCGGGGGTTAAAGAAGTACTCGGCACACACAAGGTTCGTTATCAGGAACTTGGCAGCAATACGATAACCATCTGCCAAGTGCTTTACTACAAGAAGAGGGAGTGTTCCTCCACCAGATAACACCAACGAATACACACAGTTTTCAAAACAATCCAGCTCAAACATGAAACCTTCAGCAGATTAGGCGTTGTACAAAGTGACTAGCCAGAAGTTAGCTTTGTCCGTCACAGAGTCTAAATGGCCACCACACTCTCTTATATAGCCTGTGGGGTGTGGTCCAGTGACTCAGCTTAATCCCTGGCACGCCTCCTCATCTGCTGCAAACGTTTATCTCGCTTTCGTTGGCGTGGATCCAGGAACGACTTATCACCCTCATCGCTGTCATCGGAGACACCTGGCTCCTGGTCAATCTCCTCTCCCTCGGCAGACACCTGAGGCATTGCCAGAGAGGAGGGGCCTGGAGAGGGAGGCCTGGCCGGCTCCTCTGCTTCATGTTCGGAGCCTTCTTCCTCCGATAAGATGGGCTTGGGGGTCGGAGCCACAAGACTCCTCTCTGCAAACCCCATTCCCTTCCAGCACTGATGGTGTTACCTAGTTAGGGCAATGAAACGTCTTCAAGAAAACCAGCAAGCTCAGAGAGTACCTAGGATCCGTCATTTCAACCCTGAGCTACAAATATTCTCCTTTAAGGGGGAATATTCACACACACACACACACACAAAAAAAACATTTGGGGAGATTTTATTTTTATTTATTTATTTATTTTGGATTTGTATACCGCCCTTCTCCCTGAGGACTCAGGGCGGTGAACAGCCAAGTAAAAACATCAAGTACAAATATTAAAATACAGTTAAAATATACATATATAAATTTGGCCCCATTAATTAAAAACAATAAACAAAACACTTAAAAACACTTAAAAAATTAGGCCAGCCCGACTTGCTGGAAAAGGAAGGTTTTAAGGGCACGGCGGAAGGCACCGAGGTCTTGGATTCTCCTTATCTCTGGAGGCAATTGATTCCAGAGGGTAGGTGCCCCCACAGAGAAGGCCCTCCCCCTGGGGGTCACCAGCCTGCACTGTTTGGCTGATGGCACCCCGAGGAGGCCCTCTCTGTGGGAGCGCACGGGTCGATGGGAGGTCGTCGGTGGCAGCAGGCAGTCTTGGAGATAGCTAGGCCCTAGATGGATAGGAAATGCCACCGTTCTTGAAAAAGTGGAGTATTTCACTCTCAATGTAGAGATAGCTAGGCATTTGAATTATGATGCAATGGCACGAGAAACTCAATAGCATTTTCTGGCTTGACTCCGCCATGAGACTCAAACTGAAGAGGATTTGACAGCCTCTCTGTCCTAATAACATCCTTAATATATAATTCCGCTCTAAAAAGGAATAAACTAAAGAGGATTCTGCCAGCAACAGCCTTTCGCTATTAACTGTGTTCATTATTTTTGCCCAGCCGCCATTTTTATATAGCTTTTTAATCATAATTTTCTTCAGATCAGTTTGCAATCATTGTACAACATACCGTTCTGAATCTCATTAGCTGAGGCTGCATTTGTGGGCAGAAAAGTTAGCGTGTCATTACATCAGAAACATTTACCCTCTGCAGTGAGTTATATATGGCAACAAAGGCAACATAAATTGGAATTTATTTCATTAGAGAAGCTTAACACCAGCAAAATAATGGCACTGATCTTTCTTTGGGGACAATATTGCTTTACAGTTTCGCTTCATTAAATTAAAAAGCGCTATCAGGACGGCGGTAAATTTTAGACTGTACAAACTGTAAAGGCCATTTAGAGGCCAAGAGAAAAACTCGTAAACATGTATACATATACACACACACACAAGCACATCAATAGGCTAGGGGAAAGTTTAATGGACAACCTGCACTTTAGGAAAGAAATGCAGAAAGAGTTAGTTCTGAAAGAGTGAGTTGTTTTATTTCGAAAATTGAATGATCACGTCCGGTGATGAAATCCAAATTTTTTTTACTACTGGTTCTGTGGACGTGGCTTGGTGGGCGTGGTGTGGCTTGGTGGGTGTGGCAGGGGAAGGATACTGCAAAATCTCCATTCCGACCTCACTCCAGGGGAAGGATATTGCGAAATCTCCATTCCCACCCCACTCTGGGGCCAGCAAGAGGTGGTATTTGCCGGTTCTCCGAACTACTCAAAATTTCCACTACCGGTTCTCCAGAACCTGTCAGAACCTGCTGGATTTCACCCCGATCACGCCCCTCGTAAAGAGTAGGGATAACAAAAGAAGATTAACAAACTAGAAACAAACACAGGGATAAAGATAAGGTAAAGGTAAAGGTTCCCCTCGTACATATGTGCTAGTCGTTCCCGACTCTAGGGGGTGGTGCTCATCTCCGTTTATAAGCAGAAGAGCCAGCGCTGTCCAAAGATGTCTCCGTGGTCATGTGGCCGGCATGACTCAATGCCAAAGGTGCATGGAATGCTGTTACCTTCCCACCAAAGGTGGTCCCTATTTTTCTACTTGCATTTTTTTTACGTGCTTTCGAACTGCTAGGTTGGCAGAAGCTGGGACAAGTCATGAGAGCTCACCCTGTTACATGGCACTAGGGATTCGAACCGCTGAACTGCCGACCTTTCAATCGACAAGCTCGGTGTCTTAGCTACTGAGCCACTGCATCCCTTGGGATAAAGATATATATAACAATATATACTGTAAGCAATATTACTATCAGACTGTACGTGACTATGGATTAAAATGTATAGAATGTGAAATATATAGAGTGTTATCGGGCAACTATGAAAATGAGGGACATAATTATGACGTACAATATCATGTATTGAAAAGAGACTATGCTGTATGATTGTGAGAATAACGGTTATGATCAAATTATATAATACTATGCATATTTAAAAAGGGTTGGATGCAATCAGTACACTGTTGTTGCAAAACTGGAAATGTGATGTAAAATAAGGGAAAATGCATAATAAAAACAATTTTTTTAAAAAAATTATTTAAAACAATACATCAAAGAAAAGAAATAGTCAAACAAATGATCGCGACATCAACTTTACATGATATTTACACTTTCTACGGTATGTAGGCTTCAGTCAGATTTAACATACATTAAACATAATCCTAGTTATACTTGACTTTTTGGGCATCTGTTGTTCAACCAAACGTACCATTTGTCCCAACATTGGAAATATACGGAGTCCTTTTGATCTCTCAATGCTTTAGTCAGTCTGTCGGCTTCCGCATAATCCAAAATTTTCTCCAAAATCAAATCTTCAGCCAGCAGATCTTTCCCCTTCCAATGTTGGGCGAAACATATTCTTGCTGACGTGGTGATAAATACACACAGACACCATATATTTGTGCCTATGTTGTCTGGCCTGATGTTCAGTAGATAGTACTCTGGTTTCAGAATTAGGTTATAACCTGTGTTTTCCATGATCCATGCCTGTATAATTTTCCAGAATTCAGTCGTCCTGGAGCAGGTCCACCACATGTGGAATTAGGTGCCTATCTCCCCACACTTCCAACAGTTTGGTGAGAGATTTGAATACATTTTAGAAAGATGAGCAGGTGGAACAATAAAAACAACAATAAAAACAATTTTTTAAAAAAGAGTAGGAATGTCCAAATTTTGGCACAAGAGAGGTTCTGGAGAACCGGTAGCGGAAATTTTGAATAGTTCGGAGAACCAGAAAATACCACCTCTGGCTGGCCCCAGAGTGGGGTGGGAATGGAGTTTTTGCAATATCCTTCCCCTAGGAGTGGGGAGGGAATGGGGATTTTGCAGTATCCTTCCCCTGCCACACCCACCAAGCCACACCACGCCCACCAAACCACACCCACATAACCGGTAGTAAAAAAAATTGGATTTCACCACTGCCTCAGATCACCTAACCTTTTTTCAATAATACCCACTTGTTCAGTATCTGGCAAGGTACTCGTAGAGTTAATCAAGTTTATCTCTAAGGGTTCTTCAGAAAACTGTTTTATTGAAGGAGATACAGATGTTTACTGAGATTGTCTCTTCTCAAGGATGGGGGGGGATAGAATGTCCTTGGAGTTATCTACTTTTGTGTTACTACAATTAAATTTTAAAGTCAAAGCACTCTCATTGCCAAGATGAGTTATTAATGAGCAAACTCCCTATGTGTGAGACACACCTAATGAGAAGATCTCATTTTAAACAACATGCTGGCAGTAGAAGAATGTTTAAACGTTAGAAAAATTATTTCGCAGTCTGCAAACTTTTTTTTTTTTAGCTTTTTATCCCACATGTATTACTTTATAGTTTGATGCAATGAACATACTTAATACTCCTTCTTCTAGTCTAATGAAGAGAAGGACCAGGGGTGACATGATAGTAGTCTTCCAATATTTGAGGAGCTGCCCCAAAGAAGAGGGAGTCAAGCTATTCTCCAAAGCACCAGAAGGCAGGACAAGAAGCAATGTTTTGTTTATTTTGTTTGTTTGTTTTATTAGATTTATATACCGCCCTACTCCCGAAGGACTCAGGGCGGTGAACAGGCACAAAATAAAATACATAAATACAAAAGTTAAGAACATAATTAAAACCAGATTAAATAATTTAGCCCGAGACAATTAAAAATCCCAATAATTTAAAACAGATTAAAATTTTGATGTAAAAGAATTTTAAAACAGGGGAGAAGATTAGGCCAGGCCGGCTTGCTGGAATAGGAGAGTCTTAAGAGCACGGTGGAAAGTGCGCAGATCCTGGATCCTCCGTATCTCCGGGGGGAGCTCGTTCCAGATAGTGGGTGCCCCCACAGAGAAGGCCCTCCCCCTGGGGGCCGCCAGTCGACATTGTTTAGCTGATGGCACCCGGAGGAGCCCCTCTCTATGAGAGCATACCGGCCGGTGGGAGGCTGCTTGTGGTAGTAGGCGGTCCTGTAAATAACCAGGTCCTAAGCCATGGATGGCATCTTATGAAGGTGAATTGTCTGAGAGAGAGTGAATGGCCCAAAGTCACCCAACCAGCTTTCATACCTAAGGTGGGAGTAGAATTCACCATCTCCTGGTGATTGGCCCAAAGTCACCCAGCTGGCCTTCATATCCTAAGACGAGGCTAGAACTCACCATCTCCTGGTTTCTAGGCCAGTACCTTAACCGCTACACCAAACTGGTTTTAACTAAGGAGCTAACTAACTCCAACCTTCTAGACGTCAATCAGGGTTTCACAGTGTAGAATCTGTCTGGTGTTAGAAGAAATATCCATTGGGTTCAGTTCCAAGATGGGAGAAAGGCACTGGAGACAAAATGGAGGCTGGAGGCTGATTGGAAAGAGGATCCATTTATTGATGAAGCAGAAGCACATGTGTGGTTCTGATGCAGCTGACCATATGGAGTTGAGAGTGAGGGATTTTTTTTTAAACCTTCTCTTGGGCTTTGCACTTGAGCTTCCTGTTCCTGCGCAAGAACATGCATTCTATTGACTGTTGTCAGACTCCCATAGGCCCATGTACAAATCCTAGGAGTTTGTCTGAGCTAGGCTTGGTTGAAGTTTGGCTGATGCAAAGAAGGGGCTTGTTGGGCAATTCCTATTGTGGCTGAGGGCTAATCCTGCCTTTGCTGCAGGGAATTTTTGCCTATGAATAGAGCTACCTAATCTCTATCTCTTAAGTGCTGACATCTGCTGTGGGGCTATTGAGGAAGGTGGGGGGCTGCTTTCCAAGAGCATGTTTCTCCATTTCTCATCCAGAGAAATATAATATTCTGCCTTTTTTAATATTTCTCAAAATATTTCATTCTTCTAGGAGAGGAGTGGGTGCTAACTTTCTATCCTGGAAAAGAAAATGGCACTTCCGAATCACCATTTCTCTCTCTCCAGCCTGTTATTTTGGATTTGTAGACTGATCTCATTTGACACTAAACAGTTATGATTTAGTTGCTTTTAGTCCAATTCTTCCTGGGTGAGTGATATTTGCCTCTCGTGCTCCTCCAGATGTACATTTAATCCCCTTCATGCTTTCCTCACTTTCTTTTAGGTTCCAAAATCAAATCTATTTTTTCATCACTCTTCACTGCTTCTGAGACACCCTCGTTTCGATGCATTCAGCTGTACGGTAGTGGCCAAAATTGTAGAAACCTTTTGGGAAAAGTGTATTTTTGAGGTTTGATGGCTAATAACACCACTTTTTTTTTGGAGTTTCAAGATAATCATATTCCATTTCTGGAATGGCCTGGGAATAGCCCAGACCTTAACCCAATGGAAAATCTATGGAGCTGATTAAAGAAACTTGTTAGTCAGAAGCGACCCAGCAATAAAACCCAGTTAATAGAAGCCATCATTCAATCTTGGTTTCACATTATAATAACAGCTGCAGAACTAAAAGACTTGGTTCACTCCCTGGGAAGATGTTGTAAGGCCGTCATTCATGCTAAAGGTTACCCAACTAAGTATTAACTGACATAGTGATAATTTTTGTATCTCTCGTTTTTTCTATGGTGATAATTTTTGTCTATCTTGTTCTTTTCTTCTTTATACTGTAACTGCTATTCTAATAGCAAATCCTTCATCAAAGTTAGGGCATTACATTCTTGATTAAATTCTCTTTCCATTGATATATAATTTTATGGTACTCCTCCAAAAAAAAAAAAAAAAAAAAGGATTTATTAGCTAGTTTTAGAAAATATACTTTTCCCAAAAGGTTTCCACAATTTTAGCCACTACTGTAGTATTTGGATGACTGTGCTTAAGCTTAAATATATATCTTTTTTGGAGGGTTTACTCCGTTCCCTGTAGTTTAGAAGCTCAAAAAGTGACAATCCTGATAATACCTTCAGTATTATAAAATCACCAACATTTTCATTGTTTAAAAAGTCTTTTTTTCCCCTCCTTGTCGTATAAGCCTTGCGGTAGCTGAATGGAAGACTAATGATCTGCAAGGCGGGGTTGAGCTACCTCAGGCATAAATAAAACTGTAAGGATTTCAAATCTGGAAGCTGTCTAAATCTATTTGTGTAGCCTGTTAAAGGGGGTCTTATCTTTTTAGAGCGGCCGTGAGGAAGAGTCGAGTATATATATATTTTCTCTTTCATCGTTGTAGCTGTTTGCTTTTTCGAAATCTGTCAACTTTGGTAGGCTTGAGTGAAATCTGTGTAGAAAGTTAGCGCCCACCCCTCTCCTAGGAAAATGAGATATTTTAGGAAATATTAAAAGGGCAGAATATTTCCCCTAAAAGGGAGGCAGAAACTCAAACCCCCCCACACACCTTTGTCAATGGGCCATTAAAGCCTGGGCCAGTCTATTCTACACAGCAAAGATCTACCTCCTTCAGGCAGAGCCATAGTAGGAATTGCCCAAAGCCCTTTCATTACATCATCACCCAGCAAGAGTCAACCAAGCCTGGGACTACAAAAGACAACCTACAAAGTTACCCCTGCATTGGCCCCATGGGAGTCTGACAACCAATCGGAATACAAGCTCAAATTCAAAGCCCAACAGAGGGCATAAAACCCAGGCACTCTCAGCATCTCTGCCCCCTTTTTTTTTTCTGCTCAGGATCTCAAGCCATGTGATCCCATTCAACAATAAACCTTCTTTCCAAGCAACTTCCATGAATCCAGGGTCTTTTTCCCCACTTGGAACTGAACCCAGATGGACATTTCTTCCAACATCTGGGAACCAGGATTTGAACACAGCCTTCCTTTTCCTGAAATGGTATTGGGTTTACTGCCTAAGCAGGGGGTGGGACTAGAAGACCTCCAAGGTCCCTTCCAACTCTGATTCTATTCTATTCTATTCTATCTATTCTATTCTAGTCTAGTCTAGTCTAGTCTAGTCTAGTCTAGTCTAGTCTAGTCTAGTCTAGTCTAGTCCAGTCCTAGTCTAGTCCAGTCCTAGTCTAGTCTAGTCTAGTCTAGTCTAGTCTAGTCTAGTCTACTCTACTCTACTCTACTCTACTCTACTCTACTCTACTCTACTGTACCCTACCCTACCCTATCCTACCCTAGTCCAGTCCAGTCCAGGCCAGTTCAGTCCAGGCCAGGCCTATTCTATTCTATTCTATTCTATTCTATTCTATTCTATTCTATTCTATTCTATTCTATTCTATTCTAGTCCAGTCCAGTCCAGTCCAGTCCAGTCCAGTCCTAGTCTAGTCTAGTCTAGTCTAGTCTAGTCTAGTCTAGTCTAGTCTAGTCTACTCTACTCTACTCTACTCTACCCTACCCTAGTCCAGTCCAGGCCAGGCCAGTCCTATTCTATTCTATTCTATTCTATTCTATTCTATTCTATTCTATTCTATTCTATTCTATTCTATTCTATTCTTTTGTTCTGTTCTGTTCTATTCTATTCTATTCTATTCCAGTCCAGTCCAGTCCAATCCAGTCCAGTCCTAGTCTAGTCTAGTCTAGTCTAGTCTAGTCTAGTCTAGTCTAGTCTAGTCTAGTCTCTACTACTCTACTCTACTCTACTCTACTCTATCTACTCTACCTACCCTAGTCCAGTCCAGTCCAGGCCAGTCCTATTCTATTCTATTCTATTCTATTCTATTCTATTCTATTCTATTCTATTCTATTCTATTCTATTCTATTCTATTCTATTCTATTCCATTCCATTCCATATTTTCTATTCTATTCTATTCTATTCTATTCTATTCTATTCTATTCTATTCTATTCTATTCTATTCTATTCTATTCTATTCTATTCTACAAACTCCATCCCCTTCTAGCACTGATGATGTAACCTCGTTGGCTAATGAAACATCTGCAGGCTCAGAGAGCACCCAGGGCCTCCCTTTCCCCTTTGTAAGCGTGCTCAGGAATGTTGTTTTTTTTTAAAAAATAAACCTCCTTCATTAGCGAAGGGAGGAGCTGCAATATTTTCAGGAATTCCACACACTCGCTTGTGCTTGAGAGACCCTTGTCAATCATGCTTGGGTTTCTTTTTTCCAACCCGCAGCTCCTAGGGAAGGAGAATCTGTCGGGATGTGTGGAGCATAATGAGGTACTGGAATTGCCATGGCAAAAAAAAAAAAAAAAAACCCTGCTTAGAATCCTTCCAATCTTCTGCTCTTTGTTTCCCCGCCCGCAGAAGTGAAGGAGGTACAATTCCTTGGCCAGACATAATTAGAAAGCCTATTTCACATTGATTTGCGTTTCCACTTTTTTTTTTTTTTTTGAGCACCCCTGCTAAATTGAGATATTTTCGCTTCTTTTCTTTCTCTTAGCCCTTCCACTGTTGCTGGAGCGATGAGCGGTTCGGAGCGATTTTGCTTTGTTAGGAATGAGGCCCCGACTATTAGCAACTAGACATTTGTGCTGTTAACAGCTACACTGACACCTAATCACCAGCCAGCTGTTTTTCTAGCAAAGGAACAACATCCATTTAACTTTCCAGCTAGAGAGAGAGAGTAAGACAGAGAGAGAGAGAGACACACACACACACACAGAGAGAGAGAGGAGAGAGAGAGAAGAGAGGGGGAGAGAGGGAGGAGAGGGGGGGGGAGGGAGAGAAAGAGGGAGAGAGAGATGGAGAGGGAGAGGGGGGGAGGGGGAGGAAGGGAGATAGAAAGAGGGAGAGAGGGGGAGAGAAAGAGGGAGGGGAGAGGGAGAGAGGGAGAGGGAGGGAGGGAGAGGGAGGGGGAGAGAGAGGGGGAGGAAGGGAGATAGAAAGAGGGAGAGGGGGAGAGAGGGAGGGGAGGGGGAGGGAGAGGGAGGAGAGAGGGGAGGAAGGGAGGGAGAGAGAAAGAGGGGGAGAGGGGAAGAGAGAGGGAGGGAGAGGGGGAGAGAGAGAGGGAGAGGGAGAGAGAGGGGAGGGAGAGGGAGAAAGAGAGAGGGAAGAGAGAGAGGAAGGAGGGAGAGAGAGCGGGGAGGGAGAGAGAGAAGGGAGAGAGAGAGAGAGAGGGAGAGGGAGAGGGAGAGGGAGAAAGAGAGAAGGAGAGAGGGAGGAGAGAGAGCGGAAGGGAGAGAGAGAGGGGGGGGGGAGAGAGAGAAAAGAACAGAAAAAGCTGCAGTGCTTCTGTTTGTAGCAGGATGTAGCAGTTGTAGAATATCGCAATTCCTGAATCATGAAGAAGGGCGGATAAGAAGGAGATGTTTGCAGAGGAGAGCAACTAAGATGATTAAAGGCCCGAAGAGAAAAACATATGAAGAACCTTTGCAGGAATTGAATATGGCTACTTTATTCCTCCTTAGTTCCAGGTTGCTTCTCTCCTTGATGAGTTTCCACCCGTTGCTTCTTGTCCTGCCCTCAGGTGCTTTGGAGAACAGCTTGACTCCCTCTTCTTTGGGGAAACCCCGCAGATACTGGAAGACTGGTATCACGTCACCCCCCTAGTCCTTCTTTTCGTTAATTTGACACCCCTACTCTAGAGAGTTTTTTTTTAAAAAAAAGCAAGGAAAAGAAAAGAATTAAATATTAGATAGATGCCATTTCTTCGGCAGGCGGGAATAATAGGAGGCAGGAAATGCAATTTTGCAACTCAAGTGCTTCGTAACAAATCTGCAGTCCCTCTGCAATTGAACTGGCCGATGAAACATTGCGTTATTTCTGGTCAAGGGGGTTAAAAGGAGAAACCTGGCAAGATTGTTTTTCCTCTCTCTCTCTCTCTCCCTCCCTCCCTCCCTCCCTCCCTCTCTCTTCTCTCTCTCTCTCTCTCTATCTATCTATCTATCTCTCCGAATTTCATAGTTTTGGGCGATCCCCGCTCCCAACCTCAGCCGAGGTCGGTAACCTTGCTACGCATCTGGTCTTGTATTTATCTTGTTTGAGTGGAGCTAGAAGGAATTACTGGAAGATCAGAGTCAGAATTTTAATCGCCCACGGCCAAGATTTATGATCAGGTGTGGGAAAGACGTGCTAAAACGTCTGTTGCTTTGGCTGATGATTTACGAGGGCCTCATTCTCGGGGCCTCGACCAATGTGATTTGTATGGAAAAGTGAGAATTACGTGCTATGTAGCATTGACTTTTAATTGGCTGGGCTCCAAGTGCATTACCTTAATGAACCATCAGCGCCAGATAGATGAGCAAAGAGGAAAAATGATGACTATATAAAGCAGAGGCCTTCAAACTTGGCAGCTTTAAGACTTGTGGACTTCAACTCCCAGAATTCTCCAGCCAGCTATGCTGGGAGTTGAAGTCCACAAGTCTTAAAGCTGCCAAGTTTGAAGGCCTCTGATATAAAGGAAATGGTAGGAATGAGATCTGGGTGGACTTCTGTCATCACGCAGGCCAAGGAAGACCAGAAAGTCTGGATTTTGCCTGTGTAAGGACCTAATTTTGCATACAGGTGATCCTTGACTTACGACCGCAGTTGAGCCCAAAATTTCCATTGCTAAGCAAGACAGTGGTTAAGTGAGTTTTGTCTCGTGTTATGATCTTTCTTGCCACAGATGTTAAGCAAATCACTGCGGTTGTTAATGTAGGAGATGACCAGGCTGAGCCCGAGGGAGGGGTCAAATGCATCACGAGTCCCTGCACACCCACAAGAAATCGAAATCAAGTCCACCTGGAATGCCTTTCTTATCTCCCGCTCTTTTCCCTTGACTGTTAGTTGGTCAGATTCTTGTAGAGAGCGTAAGCTTGCAAATAAATTTTTATACTCATTGAATCTCCTGATTTCCCCAGTGCTTGACAGTTAAGTTATTGCAACACAACAGGCTCCTCCTGTTCCTCTGCCTCTCTGCTGTCTGACTCTGAGGGCTCCGGAGTCCGTGCATCACTCCCAGATGGTCCTGGCCCCATCTCTGCCTCCGACGCAGAGCTCTTGTCCGGGCCTTCCCCAGACTCCAGGACTGGCCCACGTTCCTCCCCAGCCTCCTTACTGTCCGACTCCACTGCCAGCTCTACAGGCTGCTGGCGGACCACAACAAATGGATGGAAACTAATCAAGGAGAGAAGCAACCTAAAGAGAAATTTCCTAACAGTGAGAACAATTAAACAATTAATTAGTGGAACAACTTACTTTCAGTGGTTGTGGGTCATCACTGGAGGCTTTTAAGAAGGGACTGGACATCCACTTGTTGAAATCGTATAGGGTCTCCTGTTTGAGCAGAGGGTTGGACTAGAAGACCTCTAACATGATGGTTGAATTTTGATTGGATTTAATTTTCGGTGCAAAGAATCTCAGAGAAGGTTCTGAGAAATTATGATAATAGATGGGGCTGCCCTTGCGGTGTACCCGGAGGCTCCAACTGGTCCAGAATGCGGCTGCGCGGGTTGTTACGGGAGCTTCCCATTACTCCCGGGTAACACCTCTCCTGTGTGAGCTGCAATGGTTGCTGCTGGTCCTTCGGATCCGCTTCAAGTTGCTGGTACTTACCTATAAAGCCCTTCATGGCATGGGCCAGTCGGGTTTCAGGTCTGGGCACAGCACGGAAACGACATTGGTCGCGTTGGTGGATGATCTCTGGAGGGCTCAGGACAGGGGTTGCTCCTCTGTTCTGGTCCTATTAGATCTCTCAGTGGCTTTTGATACCATCGACCATGGTATCATGCTGCACCGGCTGGAAGAGTTGGGGGTGGGAGGCACCGTGTTGCGATGGTTCTCCTCCTTTCTCTCCGACCGGTCACAGTTTGTGTTGGCAGGGGGGCAGAGGTCAACCTCGAGGCCTCTCATCTGTGGAGTGCCGAAGGGATCGGTCCTCTCGCCCCTTCTGTTCAACATTTATGTGAAGCCGCTGGGCGAGATCATCCGTGGCTTCGGGGTGAGATACCATCAGTACGCTGATGACACCCAGCTGTACATCTCCACCCCAGGCCATCCCTTGAAGTGATGTCCCAGTGCCTGGAGGCTGTGCAGATCTGGATGGGGAGGAACAAGCTCAAGCTCAACCCTTCCAAGACTGAGTGGCTGTGGCTCCCGGCATCCTGATATAGTCAGTTGACTCCATCGCTGACTATTGGGGGCGAGTCTTTGGCCCCCACAGAAAGGGCTCGCAATCTGGGAGTCCTCCTGGATAGGCAGCTGTCCTTGGAGGAACATCTGATGGCTGTAACCAGGGGGACCTTTTGTCAGGTTCGCCTGATTCGCCAGTTGCGGCCCTTCCTTGATCGGGATTCCCTGTGCACAGTCACTCACGCCCTCGTCACCTCTCGCCTTGACTACTGCAATGCTCTCTACATGGGGCTCCCCTTGAAGAGCACCCGGAGGCTCCAGCTGGTCCAGAACGCAGCAGCGCGGGTAGTGATGGGAGCAACATGGTGCTCCCATGTAACACCGCTCCTGCGTGAGCTGCACTGGCTCCCGGTGGTCTTCCGGGTGCGCTTCAAGGTGTTGGTTATCACCTTTAAAGCGCTCCATGGCATAGGGCCTAGCTATCTGCGAGACCGCCTGCTGCTACCGACGACCTCCCATCGACCCGTGCGCTCCCACAGAGAGGGCCTCCTCAGGGTGCCATCAGCCAAACAATGTAGGCTGGTGGCCCCCAGGGGGAGGGCCTTCTCTGTGTTGGCTCCCATCCTCTGGAATCAGTTGCCCCCAGAGATAAGGAGAATCCATGACCTCAGTGCCTTCCGCCGTGCCCTTAAAACCCCACTTTTTTCAGCAAGCCGGGCTGGCTTAAGAAGAAATTTTTAAATGTTTTTAATTGGTTTGTGATTTTTAATTTTGGGGCCAAATTTATACATATTTTAACTGTTTTTTAATGTTTGTATTTTATGTTCTTAATTCTGGCTGTACACCGCCCTGAGTCCTCAGGGAGAAGGGCGGTATATAAATTGGAAATAAAATAAATAAATAAAATAAATGGGCCTGGGGTACTTGGAGCAGCACCTCCTACCGGCCTCCCACCGCCCAGTGCGCTCACATAGGACTGCCCTCCTCCGGGTGCCGTCTGCCAGACAATGTCGGCTGACGGCATCCAGGATGAGGACGTTCTCTGTAGCCGCACCGACCCTCTGGAACGAGTTACCCACTGGGCTCCGGACAGCCCCTGACCTCCGTTCTTTCCGCAAAGACCTGAAGACATGGCTTTTTAAACAAATTGTCTGATCTGTTGGGAGTTTTTAATTAATTGTGGGATTTTAATTGTATTTTCTTTAGCTTTATTTTCTTTATTTATTTTTTATTTGATTTATATGCCGCCCTTCTCCGGAGACTCAGGGCGGCTTACAATGCGTTAAGCAATAGCCTTCATCCTTTTTGTATATTTATACAAAGTCAGCTTATTGCCCCCACAAACTGGTTCCTCAATTTACCTACCTTAGAAAGGATGGAAGGCTGAGTCAACCTTGAGCCTGGCAAGATTCGAACTAGCAGTAATTGCAGGCAGCTGCTGTTAATCACAATGCTATTAGTCTGCTGCGTCACCAGGCTCCTGTGGCACAGCAGACTCCTATTTATTGTTATTGTTATTGTTTTTACTTTACGTGATGGTTGTGAGCCGCCCCGAGTCCTCCAGGAGAAGGGCAGCATATAAATTTTAATAAATAAATAAATAAATAGATAAGGCAAAGATAATAAGACATCGTATTCCAAGCCACTTCTTTGGAAATGCCGACGGAATACAAAGGCCAATCTTACATCGCAGGTATGACTTTTTTTTTTTCCTTTCAGACTAACAGGATAGGAAAATTGAATTGTTTCCCCCCCGAGGAGGATGTACAAGAATGTTAATCAATTCGGTTACTAATTTGGAAATCTGATTCTGTATCTCTGGGGCTGGTGGCATAATGAAGAGCATCAGCAACTACCTTCTATACACACACACACACACACACACACACACACACACACACACACAAATGTTGGAATTTATATACTTCCCTCGTCATCATAACAGCCAGGAGGACAAAGTTAGGATTTTAATGCACTGTGAAAATAACAATTTTATCCCGGGGCCAATTTTTAATGCCTCCAGAACTCTCAGAATGATCTCCATAAAGAAGCAGTTTAGTTAAAAATTCAAGGAATTTTTGGCTCATTTGTGACAACGTAAGGACTCCAAGCTGATGACATGCTTAACTCCGCCTCCAGTTCTATGTGCTCTTCTCGTACATCCCTTTATCAAATGTTGTTCTTATTTTACTCTCTTTGAGTAAGTCTTGCAACAGCTTTGGATCTGGACCTTGCAATTTTCTTGGCAAGATTTCAGAAGTGGTTTGCTTGCTTCCTACAACTGAGAAAGTGACTGGCCCAAGGTCATCTACTGCAGTGGTGAAATTCAATTTTTTTTTTACTACCGGTTCTGTGGGTGTGGCTTGGTGGGCATGGTGATGCTTGGTGAGCGTGGCTTGGTGGGCATGGCAGAGGAAGGATACTGCAAAATTTTCATTCCCACACCACTCCAGGGGAAAGATACTGCAAAATCTCCATTCCCACCCCACTCCAGGGGAAGGATACTGCAAAATCTCCATTCCCACCCCACTCCAGGGGAAGGATACTGCAAAATCTCCATTCCCACCCCACTCTGGGGCCAACCAGAGGTGGTATTTGCCAGTTCTCCAAACTACTCAAAATTTCCGCTACCGGTCCTCCAGAACCTGTCAGAACTTGCTGAATTTCACCCCTGATCTACTGGCTTTGTGATCTTGAAGGCCTTCTAATCCAAACCCTTGTTCAAGGTGGAAGACCTTATATCATCCTGGTCAAATGATTGTCTAGTTTGTTTTTGAAAACCTTCATTGATGGAACAAGCCACAACTCTTGGAGGCAAACTGTTGCATTGATTAATTGTTCTCACTCTCAGAAAATTTCTCCTTACTGCTAGATTGGATCTCCCTTTTAACAAGTTTCTACCCATTATCTTTTGTCCTGACCTCTAGTCTTCGGAGAATAACTCTATCCCCTGTTCTCTGGGACAGCCCTTCAATTACTAGAAGACAGCTATTGTCAACTCTGAAGTGAACTTGGCTGAAGCCATCTTTTGCTACCTCATAGTTGCTATGAACTCTGAGAGGGGGAAGAGAGATAGGGAAGTATATAGACCGGAAAACAGGCAAAACAAAAAAGTTTTCTTGTGGGAACCAAGGTCATCCCAACAGATGGCAGTTGAAGGAGGAGAGGAGTGACCAAGCAGCCTGCCAGCTACTTTCATTGGACAATGTGACCAGGGACATCTGGGAAGGGAAATATTTGCACTTTTAATTAGGGGGGAAACCACAGGAACTTTTAGAGTTGGTTTTCACTAGCTGTGCCGATAGGATGTACCCAATAAATATGTTCTTTGAGGAATTTACCTGCCTCAGAGTAAATTCCTCAAATGCTTTTGGCAGATGCATTACTTGGAATGCTGATAGCTATCATGTGCCTCTTAATTCTGTTTGTTGATAGGCTAACGTATCTAGTTCCTTCTAATAGCCACTTAATAACACAGATAATAAAATAGAATGGAATGGAATGGAATGGAATGGAATGGAGGAGAGTAGAGTAGAGTAGAGTAGAGTAGAGTAGAGTAGAGTAGAGTAGAATAGAGTAGAGTAGAGTAGAGTAGAGTAGAGGAGAGGAGAGGAGAGGAGAGTAGAGGAGAGGAGAGGAGAGGAAAGGAGAAGAGAAGAGAAGAGAAGAGAAGAGAAGAGAAGAGAAGAGAAGAGAAGAGAAGAGAAGAGAAGAGAAGAGAAGAGAAGAGAAGAGAAGAGAAGGATTTTATTTTTTCTGGCACTCCCTATTTCTATTAAGTTTTACAAAAAGTTTGATCACAAACTTCAAACTTTTTTTTTTTTACATGTATCTGGTTCAGAAATATATTTCAGCAGCTCATCAAGAATATCAAGAATCTAAGATATCCCATTAGGTGGTGCTATACTCCACTAAAAATTCATGAGATAAATAAAGTTGTTAAAATTCTTGATCGCATTAGTGGGGCTGTAAACAAATTGATACACATCATATTTTGGGAGACGATATCTGGTCAGTCATTCTTGTTGTTTGCATATTTTGAAGGACTTGGGAAACCCATCCAACAGTCTTTCGATAGCTCAGTCCAAAGGTTATAAGGAAGCTGACTTGAGTCAACTTGAGTGTGCCTTGAGTCAACTTCAAAGTGTCTGAACATTTAACTTAATTGAGTGTGAAGGTTTGGTCCTCCTATTTTCCTCTTCTTTATTCTCTCTGTTAAATAATAGAACAATTTAATTCACCATTATCCAAGGGAACATGATTTAGTAGTACTTATTTGGCCTCTAACTTTAGCTGCTACAAATATTCAGAATAACAGAGTTGGGAGGGACCTTGGAGGTCTTCTAGTCCAACCCCCTGCTCAAGGAGGAGACCCTAGACCATTTCAGACAAATGATTGTCCAATCTCTTTTTAAAAGCCTCCAGTGTTGGAGCAACCCACAACTTCTGAAAGCATGCCATTTCACTGGTTTATTGTTCTCACTGTCAGGAAATTTCTCCTTAGTTCTAGGTTGCTTCTCTCCTTGATTAGTTTCCACCCATTGCTTCTTGTCCTGCCTTCAGGTGCTTTGGGGAATAGCTTGACTCCCTCTTCTTTGTGGCAGCCCCTGAGATATTGGAAGATGCTATCATGTCACCCCTAGTCCTTCTTTTCACTAAACTAGACTCCAGTCCCCTAATCATCTTTGTTGCTCTTCTCTGCACTCTTTGCAGAGTGGTCAACATCATTTTTATATTGTGGTGACCAAGTGTGGTCTTGCCAAGGCCCTATAAAGTGGTACTAAGACTTCAGATCAGGGGTGAAATCCAGCAGGTTCTAACAGGTTCTGGAGAACCGGTAGCGGCAATTTTGAGTAGTTCGGAGAACTGGAAAATACCATCTATGGCTGGCCCCAGAGTGGGGTGGAAATGGAGATTTTTCAGTATCCTTTCCCTGCCATGCCCACAAAGCCATGCCCACAGAACTGGTAGGGAAAAAAATTTGGATTTCACCCCTGCTTCAGATTACAGATTATCAGAGTTGGAAGGGACCTTGTAGGTCATCTATTCCAACCCCCCGTTCAGCAGGAGACCCTACACCATTTCTGACAACTGGCAGTCCAATCTCTTCTTGAAAGCCTCCAGGGATGAAGCTCCCACAACTTCCGAAGGCAACTTCTGTTCCATTGGTTGATTGTTCTCACTGTCAGAAAATTTCTCCTTATTTCCAGGTTGAATCTCCCCTTGATCAGTTTCCATCCATTGTTCCTTGTCTGGACTTCGGGTTCCTTGGGAAAATAGCTTGACCCCCCTCC
This sequence comes from Pantherophis guttatus, assembly GCF_029531705.1. The sequence goes on from NW_026844020.1 coordinate 705,394, forward strand.
TCTCTGTGGCAGCTCCTCAAATATTGAAACAGCTATCATGTCTCCCCTGGTCCTTCTCTTCACTAGACTTCACATGATCTTTTTTCTACCCTTCTGTTAATGCAACCTAGGAGTGCATTGGCTTTTTTAGTGGTTGCAGCACACAGCTGGTTCATATTTCAGTGATTGTCCACTAGGACTCCAAGATTCAGGTCAAGGAAGAGAGTATAAGCAAGGGTATAACCCTACAATTTATTCATTATCCAGGCTTCTCTTTGTCTTCCTCTTGAGTTAACAACAGAAGATGAATTCCTTCATAAAATGCTGGCTTTTTATTTATTTATTTATTTATTCATTCATTCATTCATTCATTCAATCAATCAATCAATCAATCAATCATTCACTCACTTACTTACTTACTTACTTACTTACTTATTTATTTATTGGACATGGTGGCTCAGTGGTTGAGCTTGTCAATTGAAAGGTTGACAGTTCAGCGGTTCGAATCCCTAGTGCCACATAATGGGGTGAGCTCCCGTTACTTGTCCCAGCTTCTGCCAACCTAGCAGTTCGAAAGCACTTAAAAATGCAAGTAGAAAAATAGGGACCACCTTTGATGAGAAGGTAACAGCGCTCCGTGCGCCTTTGGCATTTAGTCATGCCGGCCACATGACCACGGAGACGTCTTCGGACAGCGCTGGCTCTTTGGCTTTGAAACGAAGATGAGCACTGCCCCCTAGAGCCGGGAACGACTAGCACATATGTGCGAGGGGAACCTTTACCTTTAGCCTGTTACAGATAGTTCTGAATATGTTGGACTTACCTACCTTAAACTCAGAAAGAAAGGGGAAAAAAATAAAAACCCTTCCTTAATACAGTGGCCATTTCTCCAGCAAACTTTAACATTAAGTTTCAGCACCTGGATAAGACAGAATGAAAGCTTCTGGGCAAAACAAGATAAAAATGCATGTGCAGAAAAATAAACTGTGCTTACCGGAGTGAGCCTGTAGCAATTTGATATCAACAAGGGAGAAATCTTGTTTTTCTTCCAAATACTAGATTGAAGCAGAGAAAGTGTAAGATAATTACAGTATAGGTGAGACAGCCAAGGTCCTATTTTACCTTTGTAAGTGAGGGCATAGATAAGTATACCTTAAGGAAAGTTTGCCTACAAAAATAAATGCAGATTTTCTGGATTATTGTTAAATCCAAAGTCTGACGATATCTAGCTGCATTTTTGCACAAACACACATAACACAACACATACACACACCCATGGATGACCTTCACTTTTTATCAAGTTTTGTTTAGAATAGAATAGAATAGAATAGAATAGAATAGAATAGAATAGAATAGAATAGAATAGAATGGAATGGAATGGAATGGAATGGAATGGAATGGAATGGAATGGAACGGAACGGAACGGAACGGAACGGAACGGAACGGAATGGAATAGAAAAGAATAACACAGTTGGAAGGGACCTTGGAGGTCTTCTAGTCCAACCCCCTGCCCAGGCAGGAAACCCTACACCACTTCAGACAAATGGTTATCCAACATCTTCTTAAAAACTTCCAGTGTTGGAGCATTCACAACTTCTGGAGGCAAGTTGTTCCACTGATTAATTGTTCTCACTGTCAGGAAATTTCTCCTTAGTCCTAGGGTGCTTCTCTCCTTGATTAGTTTCCACCCATTGCTTCTTGTCCTGCCCTCAGGTGCTTTGGAGAATAGCTTGACTCCCTCTTCTTTGTGGCAGCCCCTGAGATATTGGAAGACTGCTATCATATCTCCCCTAGTTCTTTTTTTCATTAAACTAGACATACCCAGTTCCTGCCACCGTTCTTCATATGTTTTAGCCTCCAGTCCCCTAATCCTCTTTGTTTATTTATTTATTTATTTATTTATTTATTTATTTATTTATTTATTTACAAATATTTATATGCCGCCCTTCTCCCGAAGGACTCAGGGCGGCGAACACAGTTAAAAAAGATACAATAATCAAAGAAAATCCCAATTAAAACCAATTAAAACAGGGACAAATAAATAATAAACCCCAAGAATCAGAATCAGTTTGTTTGTTGAAACAGCCAAGTCTTTAGGCCTTGATGGAAGGAGCGGAGATCAGGGGCTGTCCGGAGCTCGGTGGGTAACTCATTCCAGAGGGCAGGAGCGCCCACAGAAAACGGTCTACCCCTTGACGTCGCCAGCCGACCTTGTCTGGTTGACGGTACCCTGAGGAGGGCAGTCCTGTGTGAGCGGACAGGACGGTGGTCCTGTCTGCTCTGGTATATATCTGGTCCTGTCTGCTCTGGTATATAGCTGGTATTGTGTCGTTGTCAGGTATGCTTCCTTCAATATCCAGGAAAGAAAAACCCAAACTCAATCATTTTAAAGAGTTTAGTACTTTTACTGAATGTGAAATGATCGCAACCCAGGTAAAGCTGGAAGTGAGCAAAACGCGCGAAATAGCATCTACTAAGCTTCTCCCCCCCCCGTGTCCATTGACCATCATCCAATCCAAAGGTCTCCCAAAGGTCAGGTGGCATCACGTCTGGCAACGTCATTCATCAGGAATGTAGGGCAGTTGGTCAGCCGGCCCCTTTGGAGATTCACTTTCGTTTCTTGGGAAGACACGTCCTACAATGGAAAAAAAAACACCTCCTGCACCTTCCCCCCCTTCGCCCCTTAACCAGTCCCTCCCCCCCGTTTCTTATGGCAGCTGAAGCAGGCAAAGCTGAGGCTGACAGTTGTTATCCCTCAACGAAGTTTCTATGACTGTGATTCAGATACCAGATGAAAAGCATTGACTTTATGCTACCGGTAAGTGAAAAAATTATTTTAGTAACGTAGATCAATGGTGGTATTCAGCCGGTTCAGACTAGTTTGGGCGAACCAGTAGTGGCGACCTGCAGGTGTGCCCACCCGCCGTGGTGCTATGCCGTCCTATTTAGCCACCTTTTCTAAGCCGCGCACATCAGGGATTTACTACCGGTTCGCATCATGCTCTCTCGCGCGCTCTTCTGCGCATGTGCAGAAGCTTCTGCACATGCGCAGATCACCTATGATAACGTCCAGGTCAGTGGGCAGAGCTTTCCGCCGGTTTTACTACTACCGGATCTTGCGAACCGGTCTGAACCGGGGGCAACCCCACCACTGGCACACATGCGTGCAAGCTGCGGACGCGGGAGCAAAGCACATTTTCGGTGCACGGCGAACCGGTGGTAATTTTTTTATTTTTTTATTTATTTTTATATGCCGCCCTTCTCCGGAGACTCAGGGCGGCTTACAATGCGTTAAGCAATTATACGAAACCCACATCTGACGTAGATATTAGGATACTATTTAGCTTTTATTTATTTTTTTGCTAGATGAAGGCACTCCAGAAGGAACTGGCAACCACATTGCAGCCTCATCTTGCAGAATTTATTCATCCAAAGCAGGAGGCTGACAATTTGGGATTATTAATATTTATTGCAGCTATAAATAATGCTAAGGTGGATCTCGCTGTAATTATTTCACGGGTGCAGAGAAGGCCTTTGATAAAATATATTGGCAAGGCATTTTTTTCCCCTTATTGTTTAATAATGTTCTTTCTCTCCGAGTTTATTAACGGGGATTGTAATACTTTGCTTTTTTTCCTCTCCCAAAAGCACAAGTGAGAACTAATCTGACTTCATCTAAGCTCTTCTTATTGAAGAAATGGATAGCATATACAGCAAATTTCTTGTCTCTTTTTCTCTGTTATTATTGCTTGATTTGCATATGGCATATTCAACAGAGCCAGTTTGGTCCAACGGTTACATGAGTAGGAAGCTGGACTAGGAAGCTGGTCTGGTTGAATCAAGAGTTCAAGTCCAGTCTTAGCCATGAAAGCCAGCTGGGTGACTTTGGACCAGCTACCAAAAAATGGGGAATTCTAGTTCTGCCTTAGCCATAATCATCAGGAGAAAGTCCTGCCTTAGGCATGAAAGCCAGCTGGGTGACTTTGGACCAACCACCAGGAGATGGTGAGTTCTAGTTCTATTTTAATCATAAAAGCCAGATGGGTGACTTTGAGCCAACCACCAGGAAATTGTGAGTTCTAGTTCTGTCTTAGCCATAAAAGCCAGATGGGTGACTTTGAGCCAACCACCAGGAAATTGTGAGTTCTAGTTTTTTCTTAGCCATAAAAGTCAGATGGGTGACTTTGAGCCAACCACCAGGAAATTGTGAGTTCTAGTTTTTTCTTAGCCATAAAAGTCAGATGGGTGACTTTGAGCCAACCACCAGGAGATTGTGAGTTCTAGTTCTGTCTTAATCATAAAAGCCAGATGGATGACTTTGGACCAACCACCAGGAGATTGTGAGTTCTAGTTCTGTCTTAGCCATAAAAGCCAGATGGATGACTTTGGACCAACCACCAGGAGATTGTGAGTTCTAGTTCTGTCTTAGCCATAAAAGTCAGATGGATGACTTTGGACCAACCACCAGGAGTTGGTGAGTTCTAGTTCTATCTTAATCATAAAAGCCAGATGGGTGACTTTGGACCAACCACCAGGAGATTGTGAGTTTTAGTTCTGTCTTAGCCATGAAAGCCAGATGGGTGACTTTGGGCCAAACAGCAGGGGATGGTGAGTTCTAGTTCTGTTTTAGCCATGAAAGTCAGCTGGGTGACTTTGGACTAACCATCAAGAGATGGTGAGTTCTAGTCCTGCCTTAGGCATGAAAACCATCTGAATAACTTTGGGCCAGTCCCTCTCTCTCTCTCTCTCAGACCAACCCACCTAACAAGGTTGTTGTTGTGGGAAAAAAGAGGAGGAGGAATATGTGTTGGATATGTTCGCCGTCTGGAGTTATTTGTAAAAATAATAAAGGTGGGATACAAATAAATAAACAAAAATGTGAAATTAGAATAGTGAAATGTACGCCTTGATGTATGTAGGTACAGAGTGCAAATTAGACCTGCTTGCAGAAGATACTAATTAATAAACCCAAGTTTTACACAACAAAATTAGCATCATTAATGTACACCTTTGGAATCCAGCTAATTGGGGTAAAGCTGAACCAGTGTCTTGGAGATTCCTGAATTGTCAAAATTAATTAATTCTATGAAGACTTCTGATGAACCTTCGGGGCAATTTGTATCTTGGATGGAGAATAAGTAAAGCTATATCTCAGATGATTGCACTCAAATTTGATTGTTGTTAGGAACATTTAAACTGAGTGTTGGGAGGAGGAGGTAAATTTAATTATTTAAAAATAAATCTCACCAAGAGATGGATTTAGGAGATGCTGAAGAAGAGAGACATAAGAAGTTTAAAGAACAAAATAAAATACGCGAATCAGTGTTTGGATGTAGAAGAAGCAAGGATAGTTTGAATAACAGAATAATAGAATAACAGATTTTGAAGGGACCTTGGAGGTCTTCTAGTCCAACCCTCGACTCAAGCAGAAAACCTTATACAACTTCAGACAAATGGTTGTCCAATCTCTTCTTAAAAACTTCCAGTGTTGGAGCATCCACAACTTCTGGAGGCAAGTTGTTCCACTGATGAATTGTTCTCACTGTCAGGAAATTTCTCCTTAGTGCTAGGTTGCTTCTCTCCTTGGTTAGTTTCCACCCATTGCTTCTTGTCCTACCCTCAGGTGCTTTGTAGAATAGCTTGGCTCCCTCTTCTTTGTGGCAGTCCTTGAGATATTGGAAGCTATCATATCTCCTGGTGGCGCAGTGGTTAGAATGTTAAGTCTGCCCACTGCCAGCAGTTCTATCCTGACCGGCTCAAGGTTGACTCAGCCTTCCATCCTTCCAAGGTTGGTAAAATGAGGACCCAGATTGTTGGAGGCAATATTCTGACTCTGTAAACCGCTTAGAGAGGACTGTAAGTCTAAGTTCTATTGCTATTGATATGTCATTGTTGATGTTCTTCTGCTTGTAAGGGCTTTGGTGTGGTCAGTAGGTCACATCAGGTGAGGGTCACATCAGATGAGAGTCTTGTGATGGGGAAGTCACATCAGGTGAGGGTCATGTCATGTAAGGATCTTGTAATGGGTCAGGTGTGAGTCACGTAGAGTGAGGATCTTGTGATGGGAAGGTCACCATTGGGAGTTGAAGTGCTGGTTGTGTGTGTGTGGGGGGGGGTTGTGTTGGTTGGTTGTGGGTCGGTGCCATCGCTGGTTAGTTGTGTGGTTGATTTGAATTCTCAGGGATTTGTAGACTGATTGTAAGTCCAAAGTCACCCAATGAGCTTCTGCGATGACGGATGGAAACATATTCCAATCTTACCATTATTTTCTGATGTCAATGTTTTACAGAAGTGGCATCTTATAGAAAACATTGACTCCTCACGTCTAATAGCCCTTGTCAGGTGTATCTTCGATCAGTTTTATTCTATTATTCTATTTTATGATTAAAGCCATCTCAGCCAGTGTTTTTTCGACTTTGAGGTGTGGACTTCAGCTCCCAGAATTCTGTGAAGCACTAAAATCTGAGTGTCTCCATTCCTACTCCGACACCTGAATCACAGCATCACACAGATGTGTCCTGAAAGGTCTCAGCAGGAACCGAAAGGCAATTATCGACATCTGAGGTGAATGTGAGAAGAGTCCTGCTGGATCAGGATTAGCCCAGCTAAATCAGCATTTTGTTTTCTCGTGGTAGCCATTTTAATGTCTCTGGGATGCTCAGCAGACAAGCAGAAGATGGAAACACATTCCCATCCTACCATTATTCTCCGGTGTTGGTGATTTAGAGGCACCTTATAGGAAACATTGACTCCTAAAGTCTAATAGTCTTTGCCAGGGATATTTTTAATCACAGAGCCTTCTCTGTGGGGGCACCTACCATCTGGAATGAGCTCCCCCCAGAGATACGGAGGATCCTGGATCTGCGCTCCTTCCGCCATGCTGTGAAGGCCTTTTTATTCCATCAAGCGGGCTTGGCCTGATCTCTTCCCTTTTTAAATATGTAAATTTTAATCTGTTTTTAAATTATTGGGGTATTTTAATTTGTCTGGGCCAAATAATTTAATTTGATTTTATCGGGTTTTTAAATTTTGTGTATTTATGTATTTTATTGTTGGCTGTTCACCGCCCTGAGTCCTTCGGGAGTAGGGCGGTATACAAATCAAATAAACTAAACTAAACTAACTAAACTATTCCCTTTAAAGCCATCTCAGGCCACATTTTCTCCACCTTGGCAGTTTTAAGAGGTGTGGCCCTCAACTCCCAGAATTCCCCAGCCAGCATGAACGATGATAATAATAAGAACAACTAAAACCAGAACAACTAGACATAACAACAGTTTTTTTTTCCCCGAATGCCATCACTCTGCTAAACCAATAATTCCCTCAATACTGTCAAACTATTCACTAAGTCTGCACTACTATTAATCTTCTCATCGTTCCCACCACTCATCTCCTTCCACTTATGACTGTATCACTGTAACCTTGTTGCTGGTATCCTTATGATTTATATTGACTATTTCCTACTATGATTTGATTGCTTATTTGTTCCCTATGACTATCATTAAATGTTGTACCTTATGATTCTTGATGAATGTATCTTTTCTTTTATGTACACTGAGAGCAGATGCACCAAGACAAATTCCTAGAGTGTCCAATCACACTTGGCCAATAAAGAATTCTATCTATCTATCTATCTATCTATCTATCTATCTATCTATCTATCTATCTATCTATCTATCTATCATCTATCTATCTATGTATCATCCATCCATCCATCCATCCATCTATCATCTATCTATCTATCTATCTATCTATCTATCTATCTATCATCTATGTATCTATCTAATAATGCTTGAACAATGGGAGAATATGTGGAAGAAAGGTTTAAATTGTACGTTAAATTATAACTTTAAAAGAAAATTTCTGTAAGATGATGTATCGTTGGTATTTTAACTCCAGACAAGTTGTCAAGAATGTATAAAGGCATTTCAAATGAACGTTGGAAATGCAAATGTAAAGAAGGGACTTTTTTATCATTAATGGTGGGTGTGTGATAAAGCAAAGAAATATTGGAGTAGGATTCATATCTCTATACAGAAAATTCTTAATGTGAATATAAAGGAAAAACAGGAGACTTTTCTTTTGGGTTTAATGGAAAAAGACTTGGAAATTTTTTTCTTTGGAAACTTTGATGTTATATATGTTGACAGCAGCAAGACCACTCCACGCACAGAAATGGAAGGACATTTCGATCCCCACCATGGATGAATGGCTGCAAAAATTGATGGAGTTAGCAGAGATGGCTCAATTGACTGCTTTGATCGAAGAAGAAAAAAGACAGATGTTTTTATTTCTACTTGGGAACCACTTCTGGACTTTGTGCTTGAGGTGGGGAAAAAAAATGAAACTTGGAATTTGGGTTTTACCGATTAGATGGGTTTGTTATTATAGAAATGGCTAGTTTATACTATTATGTAAAAGTAAAAAGTTGAGCTTTGAGCCAACTCCTTCCACTTATGACTGTATGATTGTAACTTTGTTGCTTGTATCCTTCCATTTTATATTGATATTGTTTCCTGATTGCTTATTTGTTCCCTATGGCTATCATTAAGTGTTGTATCTTATGATTCTTGATGAACGTATCTTTTTTTTTATGTACACTGAGTGCATGTGCCCCAAAGACAAATTCCTTGTGTGTCCAATCACACTTGGCCAATAAAAAATTCAATTCAATTCATTCAATTCAATTCAAGTCAAGTCAAGTCAAGTCAAGTCAAGTCAAGTCAAGTCTAGTCTAGTCTAGTCTAGTCTAGTCTAGTCTAGTCTAGTCCAGTCCAGTCCAGTCTAGTCTAGTCTAGTCTAGTCTAGTCTAGTCAGCTTTGATGTTGATGCCTTATTTCTACTGCACCAAAGGGAGTTGGCAGTCAATGCCTTTTTTTTTCCTTTTCCCTTTCTTTTCCTCACTCTTCCCTTCCCTTTTCCCTTCCCTATTTTTTCCCAGTATTTGCTTGTATTTTGTGTTTTCTATGTATGCTACAATATAAACTAATCAACAAATTTTGATTCCGAATTAATCTAGTGTCTATTTAAAATCGTCTTGCTTAATAGCCATCACATGTAATACCATCAAATTCTTCAATTATCAATAAAGGTTTGATCTTACTGTTGTCAAGTCACTCACATCATGGGGATCAGAACTAGAGAGTCCTAAAATTTAATTTTAGGTTTTAAATGAAGCCTATTGATTTCTACAGGGCTTGCTTTCAACAATATGGGTCTGGTGGATCTGGAGATTGAAAGTATTTTACAGGTGGGTCCTCAATGTATGACCACAATTAAACATGAGATTTATGTTGCTAAGTGAAGACAGTTGTTAAGCAGGGATGAAATCCAGCAGGTTCTGACAGGTTCTGGAGAGCCAGTAGCAGAAATTTTGAGCCGTTCAGAGAACCGGTAGCGGAAACTTTGAGTAGTTCGGAGAACTGGCAAATACTACCTCTGGCTGGCCCCAGAGTGGGGTGGGAATGGAGATTTTGCAGTATCCTTCCCATGCCATGCCCACCAAGCTACACACACAGAACCGGTAGTAAAAAAATTTGGATTTCACCACTGGTTGTTAAGTAAATTTTACCCCATTTTATGAACTTTGTTGTCGCAGTTGTTAAGTGTCTATGGAGATTCTCAGTCATCCAGGTCATGGCAGGGGTGGGTTCTAATTTTTTTTTTACTACTGGTTCTGTGGGCATGGCTTATTTTGTGGGCATGGCTTGATGGTCATGTGACAATTCTTTAGGATTTAGCAGAGGTACTGGTCTACCAGGCTCTTAACTGCTTGCAGAACTGTACTGGTCTACCCATTTATTTTTGGCAGGCACTGGTCTACCCATTTATTTTTGCAGGCACCGGTCTACTCATGTATTTTTGCAGGCACTGGTCTACCCATTTATTTTTTGGCAGGCACTGGTCTACTCATGTATTTTTGTAGGCACTGGTTTACCCATTTATTTTTGGCAAGCACTGGTCTACTCATGTATTTTTGCAGGCACTGGTCTACCCATTTATTTTTGCAGGCATCTGTCTACTCATATATTTTTGCAAGCACCGGTCTACCACCAAATTGCCTTTTACCACTGATCAGCTGTAGGGCGGCCCTTTGAAGCCCCGTGGCAAGAGTTTAAACGATTTTTTTCCTTATAGCCCTTCAGCTGGGACTCATGAGGCAGCAATAGATTGGGGTTGGGGCCAAATAAAAGGTAAGAATAATGTGGGGGACGGGGGGGCAGGACCGGTTTGGTGACATCATATAGTCACCATTACCGGCTCGGCGGAACCGGGCGGAACCGGGAGGAACCCACCACTGGGTCCTGGTTGTCCCAAAGGTGCTTTTTCAAGAGGCATCTGGACTTTCTGGTTAAGATAAGAAGATAAGAAGCTCGAGAAACGCCTTCAAAGAAAAACCAGAAAGTCCAGTTGCTTCTTGAAAAAAAAAAGCACCTTTGGAAAACAGATGTTAAGCAAATCACTGCAGTTAGTAACATGGTTCTTAAGTGAATATGGTTTCCTCGTTGACTTTGCTTGTCAGAAGGTAATCACATGACCCCAGGATGTTGCAACTATCATAAAAATGAGTTAGTGGCCAAGCAGCATCTGAATTTTGATGACACGACCATGGGGATGCTGCAATGGTCATAAGTGTGAAAAAGGGTCATAAGTTACTTTTGTCAGTGTTGTTGTAGCTTTGAATGGTCACTAAATGAACTGTTGTAAATCGAGGACTATCTGTATAAAAAGAGAAAAAGTTTGTTACTGCCTAGTCAAATCTCTGAAAATGCCTTTAGAAGTCTGCAGAAACAGAATGTCCTCAAGAAAAGACACGTTTGATTTAAGGAGTTGCAGAAGCGAACTATGCACATGCCCACACATCATCATCATCATCATCATCATCATCATCATCATCATCATCATCACTTTACATGGTCATGTCTTAAGATGGGAACCATCAAGAAAGAAATAGAAGGTTTAATACTGGCTGCTCAAGAACAGGCACTACAGACTAAGGCCATGAAAGCAAAGATACAAAAATCCACCAACAATCCAAACTGCCGACTTTGCAACAACAAAGTCGAAACTGTTTCACATTTAATATATCAATGCAGCAAAATCACGCAAACTGATTATAAAGCTAGACACTGGTCATTATGTAAAAAAAATACGACTTTCCTGTATCCAAAATGTCATGGGGACATAAAGTGGAAAAAGTTATAGAAAATGAGAAGGTGAAGATCTTGTGGGACTTTCGAATACAGACAGATCGTCACTTGGAACACAACACACCAGATATCACAGTTGTTGAAAACCGAAACGTACAATTTATTGACATCGCGGTACTAGGAGATGCCAGAGTCGAAGAAAAAGAACTGGAAAAAATCATGAAATATCGCGATCTGGCCATCGAAACTACACGGCTATGGATGAAACATGTCACAGTGATACCCATTGTCATCGGGGCACTTGGTACCATGTCCAAGAATTTTATAAGATACACCAGCAAATTGCAGCTTCCTGCAATAACACCAGCGGAACTGCAAAAACCTGCGCTACTCAGAACATCGTACATCTTAAGAAGGTACTTGGTTGATCCCTAGGACGCTGGCAGCAACCCGTATCAACCATTAGCACCAGTCAATGGTATTTGTGATGCATTTTTGGATGTTCAGTTGACTGAGTTTCATGTTTAATGAATAAATAATAATAATAATAATAATAATAATAATAGTAGTAGTAGTAGTAGTAGTAGTAGTAGTAGTAGTAGTAGCCATACCTGGTGACAGCAGAATCGACGAGAAACAACTTGAAAAATCACCAAATATCAGGACCTGAGAATCGAACTGCAGAGACTCTGGCATAAACCAATTCAGGTGGTTCCAGTGGTACTTGGCACACTGGGTGCTGTGCCTAAAGACCAACGCAAGCACTTAAGAACAATTGGCGCTGACAAGATTACCATTGGTCAGCTGCAAAAGGCCACTTTACTGGGATCTGCCCGCATTATCCGCCGATAAATTATGCAGTCCTAAACGCTTGGGAAGTGTTCGACTAGTGATTTGGGATACGAAATCCAGCATAGTCATCTCGTTTGCTGTGTATACTGTCAATAATAATAAAAACACCCTTCTTTTTTTCTTGCCTTTCAATCTGAAGTGCTGCTCAAACCTTATTTTCTTCTCTGCAAGGGAGAGAGAGAGAGGAAAGAGAGAGAGAGAGAGTAAGAGAGAGAGAGATGAAAAACAACCACAACTTTATCTACTGTGTAATTAATTTCAAATTGAATTTTTATCTCTCGAATTCCGCAGATTTGGCGCTGTCTGTCTTCGGTGGATATTATTATTTTTAATGTGACATGGTTTGGCTGTAAAGTAATATTGTTCTCTTCAACTCAAGTCGCAAATTACATCCCTCTGGAGGGGATTAGTCAAGAGCAGCTCTGTAATAAGACCTAAAAAGAAATTTTGGATATCAGGGCGATGATTAATCGTTTGGAGTTTTCAAGTAGACCATGCCTTCCCTCATCCATCCTCACCGTTCTCCTTGCTGAGTCCCCTGAAGTTCTTTCTCCTCCTGGGACAAAGCTTGTGTTTATCACGAGCTTGGCAATAAACAGTGTACACGGTGGAGAGAGGAAATGGATGGAATCAAGGCGAGACACTTTATTAAACTGCCATCAGCAAATCACCTTGAGAGCTGACGTCGCCATCTAAACTTCCGCGGCATTCTTCTACAGGAAGGGAAACGATGAGCCAATCTTCTGCGTACGAATGATAGCGAACACCATTCGGTGTTCTTCCAACAGTTCTAATTTCCTCATCCCTCTTTTATCTTCTTTGGAAGAAGAGAAGGAAAAGCAGGAGGCGAAGACGTTGGTGTGTTTTGGTGTGAAATACGGCAGACAAGTTTCTTCAACGAAGCCTCAACTTCGGGCAGCTTCAAGAGTATGTTGCATTGTTTTCACAGCCGCAGTACAATTTTCATTTCCATTCTTTTTGTAAGTTCCCCACCTTGGCCTAGAGGGCAAAGAGATATATATATATATTTAATTTGATTTATATGCCGCCCTTCTCCGGAGACTCAGGGCGGCTTACAATGCGTTAAGCAATAGCCTTCATACTTTTGTATATTTATACAAAGTCAGCTTATTGCCCCCACAATCTGGGTCCTCAATTTACCTACCTTAGAAAGGATGGAAGGCTGAGTCAACCTTAAGCCTGGTGAGATTCGAACTTACAGTAATTGCAGGCAGCTGAATGTTAATAACAGTGCTTTTAGTCTGTTGAGCTCTCCAGGCCCTGGTGATCACCTATCTAAATATGAACCAGATCTACCCTGGTCAGGGGTGAAATCCAGCAGGTTCTGGAGAACCGGTAGCGGAAATTTTGAGTCGTTCGGAGAACCGGCAAAATACCACCTCTGGCTGGCCTCAGAGTGGGGAGGGAATGGAGATTTTGCACTATCCTTCCCCCTGGAGTGGGGTGGGAATGGAGATTTTGCAGTATCCTTCCCCCTGGAGTGAGGTAGGAATGGAGATTTTTGCAGTATCCTTCCCGTGCCATGCCCACCAAGCCACGGCCACAGAACCAGTAGTAAACAAATTTCTGCTACCGGTTCTCCAAACTGCTCAAAATTTCTGCTACTGGCTCTCCAGAACCTGTCAGAACCTGCTGGATTTCACCCCTGCTTAACAACTGTCTTCACTTAGCAACATACATTTCAGGCTTAATTGTGGTCATACTTTGACGACCCACCTGTATTGAATACTTTTGATTTCCAGATCCACCAGACTCAAATTGCTTGAAAGCAAGCCCTGTATAAATCATCTGGTCATTAACAAATATAAATCCTTCCATTCCCCACCATTCAGGCACAGATAAACCCCCAAGTGGCCTCAACAGCTCTCAGAAAGAGGGCTAACATCCAGATCACTGCAAACTCACCCATTCCCCCTCATCCGCCCCCACTCCACACTATCCTGTCAGAATCAATCCTTCCATCTTGTCCTGCCCTCAGATGCTTTGGAGAATAGCTTGACTCCCTCTTCTTTGTGGCAGCCCCTGAGATATTGGAAGACTGCTATCATGTCTCCTCTAGTCCTTCTTTTCATCAGATTAGACATACCCAGTTCCAGCAACCATTCTTCACATGTTTTAGCCTCCAGTCCCCTAATCCTCTTTGTTGCTCTTCTCTGCACTCTTTCTAGAGTCTCCACATCTTTTTTACATTGTGGCGACCAAAACTATGTGCAATATTCCAAGTGTGGCCTTCCCAAGGCATCATAAAGTGGTATTAAGACATCACGTGATCTTGATTCTATCTCTCTGTTTATGCAGTCTAGAACTGTGTTGGCTTTTTTAAAAAAATATTATTAGGGGATCTTCGTTCTATGGATCAGATGGCCATATCCAGAAAAATAAATTTATTTTATTTTTATTTTACTTCAAATTTATATACCACCTGGGAACTGGGAACTCAGGGCGGTGTACAGCCAGATAAAAACACATAATATAAACATTAAGAACAGATTAAAAGGAAATATCTCAATTTGGCCAAAAATTTAAAAAACATACAAATTTAAAATCATTTAAAAGGATTTGTTAGGCCAGCCCGGCTTGTTAGAAAAGGAAAGTTTTAAGGGCACGGCGGAAGGCACGGAGGTCTTGGATTCTCCTTATCTCTGGGGGCAGCTGGTTCCAGAGGGTAGGTGCCCCCACAGAGAAGGCCCTCCCCCTGGGGGTCACCAGCCTGCATTGCTTGGCTGATGGCACCCCGAGGAGGCCCTCTCTGTGGGAGCGCACGGGTCGATGGGAGGTCGTCGGTGGCAGAAGGCGGTCTTGGAGATAACTAGGTCCTATGCCATGGAGCGCTTTAAAGGTGGTAACCAACACCTTGAAACGCACCCGTAAGACCACTGGGAGCCAGTGCAGCTCGCGCAGGAGCGGTGTTATGCGGGAGTGCCATGCAGCTCCCGTAATTACCCGCGCGGCCGCATCCTGGACCAGTTGCAGCCTTCGGGTGCTCCTCAAGGGGAGCCCCATGTAGAGAGCATTGCAGTAGTCCAGGCGAGAGGTGACGAGGGCATGAATGACTGTGCACAAAATAATGTTCCCTCTGCAGGAGTTGGTGGGAACCCCAAAAATAGAACATGTAAAGAACATTGCCACATCTGTAGCGCATACGGTCTACACTTCATAATGTAACTCATCAGGAAAATCAATTTTCAGCATCCTCTTCAGATTCACGACCCTTTCAATTCAATTAGAAAAATCTTAAATCTTAGAATTCCCTTGCAAGTTGATTAGAGATCTCTGCATCTTAACCATCTTAATCCCCCACTGTTTGTCTGTGTGTGTACGGAAGTGAAATTTTGACTTGTCTCTTGACGATAAAGATATCTGCCTCAGATTCTATACAGATGAAAATAAATAAAGGTATAAGCATCTTGTAATGACAAGAATCCTCCAACGTGAGCTTAATTTCAGACATAGAAGATATTTATTTCAGCCCTTCTTCTTTCTTTGCTCCGTTATCATGGTCGTCTCGACCATCTTCTATGGAATCCTTGCTTTCTCAATTACCGGGAGTCCTCGACTTGCGACCACAATTAAGCCCAACATTTCTGTTGTTAAGCGAGACATTTGTTCAGTGAGTTTTGCCCCATTTTAATGACCTTCCTTGCCACAGTTGTTAAGGGAATCACTGCAGC
The DNA here is from genome assembly GCF_029531705.1 of Pantherophis guttatus. The sequence continues at coordinate 721,067 of NW_026844020.1, forward strand.
TGATAAGTTAGTAACCCGGTTGTGTAGTGAAGTTGGCTTCCCCCATTGACTTGGTTTGTCCGAAGGTCGCAAAAGGGGATCACGTGAGTTTGAAACACAGCAACGGTCAGAAATATGAACCAAGTTGGATCTGAATTTTGATCACATGATCATGGGGATGCTGCAAAGATCACAGCTGTGAAAAATGAACATAAATCATTTTTTTCTGTGCCGTTGTATCCTTGAATGGTCACTAAATGAACTGTTGTAAGTCAAGGACTACCTGCATTTGGCTGGGCCTGGCAATTTTTGCCACCTGATTAGACACCTCACCTATTTGTTTTTGGAGGCCCCGGTCTACTCATTTGTTTTTGGAGGCACCGGTCTACCACCACACTGCCTTTTAACACTGATCAGCTGTAGGGCGGCCCATTTAATTTAATTTAATTTAATTTAATTTAATTTAATTTAATTTAATTTAATTTAATTTAATTTAATTTAATTTAATTTAATTTAATTTAATTTAATTTAATTTAATTATTTAATTTTATTTAATTTTATTTAATTTAATTTAATTATTTAATTTAATTTAATTTAATTTAATTTATATGCTGCCCCTCTCCGATGGCTCACAAGCCCTGTGGCAAGAGTTTAAACAGTTTTTTTCCTTCTAGGCGATCAGCTGGGACTCGGGTGGCAGCAATAGATTGGGGGTGGGGCCAAATAAAAGATAAGAATAACGTGGGGGTGGGCGGGGGGGGCCAGCTCCCGAACAAAGAGAACCGGTTCGGTGACGTCATATCGAACTCGGAGGAACCCGCCACTGATCTACATATTTATTTCATCTACAAGTGGTGTGGTGGCCTAGAGAGTGGTGTGGTAGCCTAGAGGTGGAGCTTTCGCCTCACAATCAGGAGGCTGTGAGTTTGATCCTAGGTAGCAGCAGATATTTCTCTCTCTGGGCACAATGAGAATAAATCTGCTGAACAAAACTCCACATTGGCAACAGGAAAGGCATCCAGCCAATAAACACTCAACTCCATTCAGTTGCCCCAACTACACCCCATTGCAAGGGATTACAGGGTCTTTAAAAGACAAAAAATGATAATTAAGATTTAGGTTTCTGTAAAGTTATGATATACAACCCTAGCTTTTTATATAGTGCCTTAAAATGTGCATTGTCTTTGGTTTGGGAACGCATTAAATATATTTACATTATTCCTTATGGGAAAAATTTACTTAGCACTCATTGTTTTGGGTACTCATCACACCTCCCTGAACCAATTAACGATGCATGCTGAGGTACTACTGCATTATCTTTATGACTGAGATTTCACCCATGGAAACATTTCGTAAAGTGCTTACCATAAGGTAAAGGTAAAGGTTCCCCTTGCACATATGTGCTAGTCGTTCCCGACTCTAGGGGGCGGTGCTCATCTCCATTACAAAGCCGAAGAGCCAGCGCTGTCTGAAGTTGTCTCCATGGTCATGTGGCCGGCATGACTCAACGCCAAAGGTGCACTGAACGCTGTTACCTTCCCACCAAAGGTGGTCCCTATTTTTCTCCTTGCATTTTTTTACATGCTTTTGAACTGCTAGGTTGGCCAAAGCTGGGACAAGTAACAGGAGCTCACCCCATTATGCAGCACTAGGGATTCGAACCGCTGAACTGCCAACCTTTCGGTCGATAAGTTCAGCATCTTAGCCACTGAGCCACCTGTGCTTACCATATACTCTTCCGATTTCAGATGGGCCAATAAATTGAAAAAGTTGAGATCCCTGTTTCAGCCTCTCCCAAAAATGGTTTTCAAAAATTTTGGTTGGCTGAAGTTTGATTCCTAATAACGCTGCCGTGGCAAGAGGCAAATCATTGAAAAATAAAATAAATCTGTGATGGATTTCTTCTGCATCCCGAACCCCAGTTTCAATTCTAAACTGGAAGCTATATTTATTCATCACCAAATGCAAATCTTATGGGAATCCCTGTCAACCTTTCTCCTACTTGGAGGAATTTGTTAACTATCCATCTTACCATACCGTCTGCTTTATGTAACTTAGTCCCCGAGCGACTTTTTTGTCACTGAAACCATCAATCTCAGTTTCCTGTTGAAAATTGCCAAGAGGGAAAATGAAAATTCAATCCCAGGCTCATATATATATATATATTTACCTTCTCTTTTTGGGGATACCTTTGCAGGCGTTTTTTTCAAAATATATATCTTAATGCTTCTCTTCAGTGGTTAAATCTAATTTTTTTTATTACCGGTTCTGTGGGTGTGGCTTGGTGGACATGGCAGGGGAAGGATACTGCAAAATTTCCATTCCCACCCCACTCCAGGGGGAAGGATATTGCAAAATCTCCATTCCCACCCCACTCTAGGACCAGCCAAAGGTGGTATATGCTGGTTCTCCGAACTACTCAAAATTTCCGCTACCAGTTCTCCAGAACCTGTCAGAACCTGCTGGGTTTCACCCCTGCTCCTCTTCCATTGTTCAGTTGCAGGATAAAGCTTTTTTTACAATTTCCTCCCCCTTCGAAGAGATGGTAGCAGACGCTGCTGTTTGTGTTTCTATCAGTTCACAAAACAGCACCCTTTTTCTTTCTCGTCCGAGCTGTGATTTCACTTATTAACAAGCGGAGTGTGTGAAAGAGACAAAGTCACCGTTTCCTCTGGCTTGTTTGTGGGAAGAAGAGAGGAGAGTTATAACGTGGCCCAAATGCCTCTCTTGCTTAAGAATTCAATTTTGTGTTCGACACTCGGAAATTATTACCCTCAGTCCAAGCTCCGTGCAGCAACTGTGAAAGAAATATATGTGGCTAAGATGGTTTTTAAAAATAAGATTTTTTTAAAAAAAATGTTTTTAAAAAATAGGGACGTGGTGGCTCAGTGGCTAAGACACTGAGCTTGTCGATCGAAAAGTCGGCAGTTCAGCAGTTCAAATCCCTGGTGCCGCGTAACAGGGTGAGCTCCCATTACTTGTCCGAGCTTCTGCCAACCTAGCAGTTCGAAAGCACATAAAATATGCAAGTAGGAAAATAGGGACCACCTTTGGTGGGAAGGGAACAGCGTTCCGTGTGCTTTTGGCGTTGAGTCATGCCAGCCACATGACCACAGAGACATCTTCAGACAGCGCTGCTCTTCAGCTTTGAAACGGAGATGAGCACCGCCCCCTAGAGTCGGGAACGACTAGCACATAAGTGCGAGGGGAACCTTTACCTTTACCTTTTTAAGATGTTTTCGGAATGTGATATTTGTCTCTTACCAACAAATGGATATTTCTTCATCAGGATTGGTCTCTGTTTTACTCCACTCAATGCAGTTTGCTTACTGGGGTGGAATGTAGTCTGGATTCCCAGGAGGGAGGGGGTGCATTCTAGAGGAGCAAAAAACAACCCAGTTCAGAGTGTTGGTGTGAGAGAAAGAGAGTGAAGATGGCTCTTCCCTAATAGTTCACAGGGTATATGCTTTACGGGAATGCTAGCATACTTAACGTTTGGCAAGATTCTGTCTAAAGGTGCAGAACAATAAAAAAATCTGCTAGCAAGAAGCACAATGTGTCTTTTTTGGTTTGGGGACTTCCTTCCTTCCTTCCTTCCTTCCTTCCTTCCTTCCTTCCTTCCTTCCCTTCCCTTCCCTTCCCTTCCCTTCCCTTCCCTTCCCTTCGGTTCCATTTTGTTCCGTTCTGTTCCATTTTGTTCCATTCCTTCCTTCTTCCTATGTAGTCCAGATTACCAGAGGAGAGGGAGGGCAATCCAGAGAGAAAAAGACAACACGGTTCAAGAGAATGTGTGTGGGAGAAAGAGGTGAAGGCAGCGCCTCCTTAAGAGTTCCCAAAGTATAAGCTTTATGGAGGTGGCAGCATGCTTTAATTTGTCAAGATTCTGTCTGTGGGTGAGGAACAGTAAAGAAATCTATGGGGAAGAATTACATGTCTTTTTTGGCTTTTTGGAGCCTGACACCTTATCACTGTACCTCAAAAAGATATTTTTTTACTTTTATAACAAAGATGCCATCGGAAAACTAAAGTTTAATGTTTTAATGAAGAGGAGGTGTCAACATCCAGCTTGAGAATCCACTGAGATTTGAACTCAGATATCTGGATTATTCTCCAAAGCAATTGAAAGCAGAGCAGGAAGCAATAGATAGAAATTAATCCAGGAGAGAGCCAATCTCGTACTAAGGAGGAATTTCCTGACACTTAGAACAACTAATCAGTGGAATGGCTTGCCTTCAGAAGTTGTTGATGCTCCATTAAGAAGAGGTTGGACAACCAGTTGTCTGAAATGATTTAGGATCTCCTGTTTGTTCAGGCAGTTAGATTAGAAGTCCTCCAGATCCACTCCAACTTTGTTATTCTGTTACTTTATTATTATGTTTTTGAGGGGATGGTTTCAGAAATAGTGTGAAGGTATAGACAGATTATAGTTTACAGAGTTGGAAGGGACCTTATAGGTCATCTATTCCAACCCCCCGCTCAGCAGGAGACCCTACACCATTCCTGACAAATGGCCGTCCAGTCTCTTCTTGAAAGTCTCCAGTGATGGAGCTCCCACAACTTCCAAAGGCAACTTCTCTTCCATTGGTTGATTGTTCTCACTGTCAGAAAGTTCCTCCTCATTTCTAGGTTGAATCTCTCCTTGGTCAGTTTCCATCCATTATTCCTTGTCTGGCCTTCAGGTGCTTTGGAAAACAGCTTGACCCCCTTCCTCTCTGTGGCAGCCTCTCAAATATTGGAAGATGCTCTCCTGTCTCCCCTTGTCCTTCTCTTCACTAGACTAGCCATGCCCAGTTCCTGTAACCGTTCTTTATATGTTTTAGTCTCCAGTCCCCTAATCATCCTGGTTGCTCTCCTCTGCCCTTTTTCTAGAGTCTCAACAGACAAAAACCAATTAGATGAAGTAGTAACTATAAGAGAATGAAAAGAGAAAGACTGTAAGAGAATGGACCACTCCACGAAAGATGTGAGATGGTAGAAGAGAAAAGATAGTGTCATTCTTTATATAGGTTATGCCACCTTTTCTCAATTGGCCTGTTGGGCTTCCGTATCCATGATTCTGAGCACCATGACCATTTGTTGATAATTAGAGGGAACAGAAGGAACACGATGTCGATCAAAAGGTCAGCAGTTCAGCGGTTCAAATCCCTAGTGCCGTGTAACGGGGTGAGCTCCCGTTACTTGTCCCAGCTTCTGCCAACCTAGCAGTTCGAAAGCAGGTAAAAAATGCAAGTAGAAAAATAGAGACCACCTTTGGTGGGAAGGGAACAGCCTTCTGTGCACCTTTGGTGTTTAGTCATGCCGGCCATGTGACCACGGAGACGTCTTTGGACAGCGCTGGCTCTTTGGCTTTGAAATGGAGATGAACACCACCCCCTAGAGTCAGGAACGACTAGCACATATGTGTGAGTGGAATCCTTTACCTTTAGAGGAAACAGAAATCAAAGTGAACTGAAAATCACAAGAATCAGGAAGTCTTCTACAGTTTATTGCTGCTAAATAATATATTGGAGGCTAAATCATATGATGAATGGCTAAGGAAATTAGGTCTGTTTAACCTAACAAAGAGAAGATGAGAAACATGATGGCATCTCCCAATACTTGAGGGGCTGTCACAGGGAAGAGACTCTCCATTTATTTTCTGTAGAACCCGTGGGAAGGATGAGAAGCCATGGGTGGAACCTCACGAGATGGAGGTCCAATCTGGAAATAAGGAGGAATTTCCCGACAGTGGGAACAATTGAACAATGAAACGGGGATTGCCTCCAGAGATTGTGGGTGCTCCATCACTGGAGTTTTTAAAAAAACTATTGGACAATCATTTGACCGCGATGATATAAGGACTCCTGCCATGGGCAGGATGATGGAGTAGAAGACCTCTTCCAGCCAAGGACTCTATGAGTAGAAAAATGTACTGAATAATTAGGATGAGCATCTTTTTTGAAAAATTCTTGGACAATCAGCAATCAAACCATTGTGGCATCCATCCGTATTTCCGCTGTAGCCGTGGCTGTCCCATCAACACAGATAAAGAAGCTCTCGTTCATTTATTCTTCTTAAATGTCGGTGGCCTCATTCTGCTCCTTTACCTATCAGGCCCTTGCTTCTAACTACTGGCTACTTTTGTTCCTGGGTGTTTCCAAGGTGTTTTTGTATTGTGTCAAGAAATATCTAAGCCGTAGACATTGACTGTAGAGCTTCAAGAAATGTCCTTGGAGAACTCTGTGTTTGAAAATTCAGGTAATCAGAGTTCCCTGTCTATTGTCAAGCTTTACACCGGGCCCGGTAATAAATCTTAACTCTCCAGACACTCAACCCTATTTTCAGGAAGTTGTTTTCAACAGAAGCTCACCGATGCAATACAGCTAGATTAATGTTTTAAAGCAGACTAGGAGTGTGGGTGGTGCATGGTGTGGTGTGTGTGAGAGAGTGAGTGAGTGAGTGAGAAAGAGAGAGGAGAGAGAGTTTGGTGTGGTAATTAAGGCATCAGGCTAGAAACCAGGAGACTGTGAGTTCTAGTCCTGCCTTAGGCACGAAGCCAGCTGGGTGACCTCGGACTAGTTACTTTCTCCCCGTTCTACAAAGCAGGCAGTGACAAACCACTTGTGAAAAATGTTGCCAAGAAAAGTGGAAGGACTTGTGGAGAAAGAAAGAAAGAAAGAAAGAAAGAAAGAAAGAAAGAAAGAAAGAAAGAAAGAAAGAAGGGATGATGGGAGGGAGGGAGGGAGAAAGGAGGGGACAGAAGGAAAGGAAGGAAGGAAAGGAAAGGAAGGAAAAGAAAGAAAGAAGAGAAGAGAAGAGAAGAGAAGTTGGGAGGGAGAGAGGAAGGAAGGAAGGAAGGAAGGAAGGAAGGAAGGAAGGAAGGAAGGAAGGAAGGAAGGAAGGAAGGAAATGCACACATACTCACATGCATACCCACATACACATATACACTAAAGCATAGCTACTCTCTGTCTCCCGGCTTCAAGTATTAATTTCTAGACTTTTCATCCTCTTTCTGAATTCACGAAAAGCTTTTTTTCTTTCTGACTTTTCCTTTCTGACTTTCTGAGACAGGAGGCATCTGTTCATCATTCACACAACGGATCTAGAACCGAGCTAGCGAGCCGCTTCCTTTCTCTCCCACTTCAAGTCCTTACAACAGTAGATACTTCTGGATTAGAAAGAGAGAAAACCAGAGGTGGCATTTCAGCAGATTCTGACCAGTTCTGGAGAACCGGTAGCGGAAATTTTGAGTAGTTCAGAGAATCGGTAGTAAAAATTCTGACTGGCCCCGCCCTCATCTATTCTCTGCCTCCCGAGTCCCAGTTGATTGGGAAGAAATGGGGATTTTGCAGTAACCTTCCCCTGGAGTGGGGTGGGAATGGAGATTTTACAGTATCCTTCCCCTGCCACGCCCACCAAGCCATGTCACGCCCACCAAGCCACACCCAGAGAACTGGTAGTAAAAAAATTTGAATCCCACCACTGGAAAACTTCATCCATTCCCTACGCTTCCAAAATACCTTTGCTCAAAGTCGTTTTCAGATATATAATCTGAAAATATAATATAATATATATAATATTCTATATAATCGATATAATAACATCTATGTTATTTAACTGGGCTCCTCAACCTGGCAGGATTTGTCAAGCTTTAATGTCAATAGTGACAAATTGGCACTAGAGATCGGAGTGGGGGGTGGGGGGATGGATTGAGAAAATATTATCTCCCCCACCCAATTTTTTTTGGGGGGGGAATAAGAGGCTTTTTCCCCTTTCCTCAAGGGATAAAACCTACTGATCCTGCTTCTGTTTTAAGAGGCCTCGTGAAATCAAAAACCTGAATGTCCTTGAGGCTCTTTTCATCTTTTCTTAAATCCTTCGGATTAAAGCGTTTTCAAGACATAACACCGTATTTCTTGAGCATTCAGGGTTCACGTGGCAATTAGCGACAACAGGGAAACGGTAAAGGGATAACGCTTTCATAGCTTCCTGCTCAAGGAATTAGCGGTGGCTAATGATTATTTCAAAAATGTCAGACGGGCGCTGCAAAAGCCTGGATAGCTCTGCAGACAAAGGCACTGTAATTTAACACCAGCTGTCTGCAATTAAAGTAAGTTCGAATCTCACCAGGCGCAAGGTTGACTCAGCCTTCCATCCTTTCTAAGGTAGGTAAATTGAGGACCCAGTTTGTGGGGGCAATAAACTGACTTTGTATAAAATATACAAAAGTATGAAGGCTATTGCTTAACGCATTGTAAGCCACCCTGAGTCTCCGGAGAAGGGCGGCATATATATATATTAAAAAAAGACATTTAAGATGGGCGTGGGAGGAAATGGTCTCCTCTCCCCTCCCCCACCGATCTGGAACCAACAGTGCTCCTCAGCCTGGCATCTGAACATAATCCAGGCCTTTTAAAAAAAGGAAATCGCCTGGGAAAGTAAAAAAAAAAAAAAAAAAAAGACCTCCTTGTGGTAGTATCCATGCAGTTTTCTTAGCAGTTGTTGAAGTGGTTTATGAGTGCCTCTTTTCTGCATAGAAGGAGATAGGTGGAGATGGAGATGGAAATGATGGAGAGGGAGAGGGAGACAGAGACAGAGAGGGAAATGGAGTTAAAGGGAGATTGAGATCGGTGGGTGGGTGGAGATAGGTGGAGATGGAGGTGAGGATAGTTGGAGATGGTGGAGATGGAGATGAGGTACAGACGGTGGAGATGGACATAAAAGGAGACGGAGATAGATGGAGATGGAAATAGAGATAGTTGGAAGTGGAGGTGGAGACGGAGACGGAGATAGAGATGGAGACAGAGACGAGACGAAGACGGAGATAGGTGGAGATGGAGATAGGTGGAGAAGGACATGAAGATGGAGATAGGTGGAGATAGGTGGAAATGGAGATAGATGGAGATGGAGACAGGTGGAGATGGAGAGGTGGAGAAGGCGATGGAGATAGACGGAGATAGATGGAGATGGAGATTCTCCAATCTAGTTTATAGCACTGGATTTTGTAAGGTCTGTCAATCAGATATTAACCACAGCCAACTCATCTTAGCTTTGGAGATTAACCAAGATCATCTAGGCTGTCAACTGCTGACCCCATTCCCATTTTAACCTGAACATTTTTAAAGCTCTCAAGGAAACCTAGAGTCACGGGGGTTTTAGTTGGTATGGACCAAACTGATCCCAGTAATTAGACGAAAGGTACTCTTTTCTTATGTTGTCTAAGGTAGGATGCAAACTCACAGTCTCGTGGCAATTGGCTCAAAGTCACCCAGCCAGCTTCCATGGCTAAAGTGGAGCTAGAGATCACACATGTCCTGGTGATTGGTTCAAAGCCATCCAGCCAAGGGTAGGATTCAAATAATTTAACAACTGGTTCTCTGCCCTAATGACTGGCTGAGTGAGCGTGGCCATGGGGTGTGAAAGCACTTGGCCTCCTGCAGCCTCTTGGGAGCAAAAACAGTTCACGGGGGGCACCACAACACCTGTGACCCATTTTGGGCCTAGTAGGCCTCTTTCCAGCCTACTGGGAGCAAAAATGGGCCATGGGGGAGGGGGGGGCGCCACACTTTCCCATGTCCCATTTTGGGCCCAGTAGGCCTCCCTGCACTTACCTGGGAGCCAAAATGGGGCAAGCGGGGACTCCTGGAAGGGGCGGGGAGGGGAGGGGCCAGCCAGAAATTTAACAACCGGTTCTCCTGAACTGGCCCGAACCGGCTGAATCCTACCACTGCATCCAGCCATCTTTCATGCCTAATGTGGGACTAGAAATCACAATCTCCTGGCGATTGGCCAAATGTCACCCAGCAGGTTTTCATACCTAAAGTGGGGACTAGAGCTCACTTTCTCCTGGTTTCTAATCTGGTGCTTTAAGCACTAGCTAGATCTCTCCATCCCATTCCAGAGAATTAAATTTACTGTGGATTGTCCCATGTCAAAACTTGTATGTGTCATGAACTGGAGTGTTGTGGCCCGTCAGCAGCCTGTGCAGTTAGTAGCTGATTCTGACAGCGAGGAGGCTGGTGTGGTGCTGCGCCAGCAGCCTGTGCAGCCGGCGCTCGAGTCGGACAGTGAGGAGGCTGGAGAAGATGTGGTGCCAGAGGCGGGGATTCAGCCGGTGCCTTCACAACCTCCAGAAGCTCCCATAAGTGAAGAGGAAGAAGAGGAGGAGCCTCTTCTCGATGCACGGGCGCGCAGAGCTGCCAAAAGGCAGGAGTGGCTCCTCAGGAGGAGGTCTCCTCGAGAGTAAGGCTTGGGGCTAATTGGCCACTCGCTTAGTCTATTTAAGGAGGAACGCCGACTGAAGCAATTTGCAGGGAACAACTTAGTTCATATTCCTTCGCATATTGATTCCAGAAACGTTTGATTCGGCTCTTGTTTCTCTCTTGTCAGTTTTCCTGCAAATTGCTTCTGGGCATTCTGCCAACCACAGTAAGATTACGGTTATCTGAAATACTGTGCCTCAGAATTGAATTATTATTCTTTAGATTCTTGTCGGCTGTTAATGAAGTTAAATTAACAGCCCTTGTTCAGAAAAGACCGATTTAAATTGTACTTGTGTTCGAACAACTACTAAGAAAGCTCATTAGTAGTCCTTAATTAGTAAACTAAGGTTTGTACAGACTTTGTGTGTGCTACGTTCTTTGGGATCTGTAGCTGGGGTAGAACACTGAGCTTAAAAACACAGAACTAGGGCAACATCCTTACTTGCGGCCCCCAGGGGGAGAGCCTTCTCTGTGGGGGCACCTACCATCTGGAACGAGCTCCCCCCAGAGATACGGAAGATCCCAGACCTGCGCACGTTTCGCCGTGCTCTCAAAACTTTTCTATTTCAGCAAGCGGGCCTGGCCTAACTCCCATCTTTTAAATTTTTTAAATTTTTAAATTTGTGATTTTATAAATTGGGTGTTTTAATCTGTGTTTCGGCCGAAATATTTAATACTTTTAAGGGACTTTTTTAATATTTGGATTATCTGTATTTTATCTTGGCTGTTCACCGCCCTGAGTCCTTCGGGAGTAGGGCGGTATAGAAATTTGATTAATAAATAAATAAATAACATCCTTACTTCGGGAAAGGACCATCCTTTCATTGTCAAAGTCATTTGCCAAAACTTCCTGTCATTCAGACCCGTGACAAGGAAGACCGCTATCCAAAACAAATAAATAAATAAATCCCCCTGAGAATTATAATGCATCCATTAAAGATGCAGACAATCACAAAAAGGACAGAGAGTCATAAATCACTCATACAAGTTAGAGTGATGAATGAGATTCCAGCAAAGGTTTCCACAACACCACTGCCATGATAAATAATCATGTAAATTGCAGAGAAATACAATAGCAATTATCATGAACTCTGCGCCACTAAAAGAGTCTGGGGAAAGAGTTTCTCAGAGGAATTAGATGAGTATGTAGAAGAAGAAGATGATGACGAGGAAATTATACTCCAAAATTGCATCCATCCAGAAGCTGCCAT